>LD349464.1:7698-44178 GCA_001465055.1 Ptychodera flava
AGCGATTTTTTTTCTGGATCCTCACAAATATTTAAAATAATTTTGAAACAATCGGCGCACCGTAGTTTGCAATAGCTACATAATTACTGTGGAAACAGAAATTGCACGGTTTCGGTCGTGACAGATTCCTCTGTTCATGCTGTAAAACAGTACCAGTTGATGACTTAGTAGAGTGGGATTATTCGGATGCTTTGTCAGTCTCATCTTTGAGACGATTCGGGCCTGATCATATGATAAATATACATAGGAAGTGAAGTTAGGCTAGCAAGTCTACTGCGTATAGTTAGTGAGAAAACAATAAGAAAAGAAAGGTACATTTAAACTTTGTCATTTACCGGAAACAACAAACTATAATATTACAGTGAATTGTTTCCAGTAAAAGCTAGCACATCTCGAAGAACATGAGAAGTACTCGATGATATCAGATTTCCACATTATTTGTATGAGATAATGCCCGAGGTATTGACTCCATCACTATGCTATACTTCCCTAGGAGAAACACCTTACCTTAAAGCTGTGCATGGTCGAATGAAACAATACCTTGAACGAGGCGGTTGCTTGACACAACCAAAAGGGTGTCCTGATAAAGTGTGAGGTTTTAAGTAAAATTTAAGTAGCTATGATGGAAGCACAAGGTTAAAAGTATGATTTTTCACTTTTTTAGTGTCACACATTATCACTTTGTCGAAGTTGCTTTTAAACTTTGTCCGCCAGATACCAAGAATCTGTGAAGTAACAGTAATATTTCTATTCAATAATGCAAATACCACAAACAGATTAATACCTTTACGGAAAATATTTTTCATACTAAGAAAACTCTTTTGATTATAGTATCTTGACTTCACTTATTACAATTTTCTTGAATAAATTCTGTACGTAAAGACAGTGAGGTAATATTCATCACAAAAACAGTTCCACAACCATCTCGCGTGAAATTCTCCAAATACTTTATTTCAGATACACAGTCATGAAGAAATGTTGGCAGCTAAATCCAAATGACAGACCAACGTTTAGAAGACTAGCAAACGAAATTGATGCAATTCATTGTGACCTTACAGTAAGTAAATAACCGTCGCCTAATTACGACCAGATATGAATTCCCGTATCGTGTTCCTTGTATCAAACATAATTTGAGTACAAAGAGGTTTTTATCGGGAAATATTCGTCATCAAGGTTTATGTTCTTAATATTCAAGCATGTATGTCACTGAAAGTACTGTGGAGTACTTTAAAGGCGCAATATTGGTACGCAGCTAATAAAATTTGATTCGCTGACCATTGTAATGCTTTTTTCCTATCTAAATATTTTGCTACGTTCTTCCAAGGAACAACAAGATGGTTATTACGAGTACGTTCAGGTGGCAGCTCAATTGCCGGAGGCGAAAAGCCATAGTGATATCGATGTTCAAATTTTGGAATCGAAATAAAAGTAGAAAGTAGTGCCTCTTGCCCGGAGCATTTAACCTCCTAATTTGACCGGTAAATGTTTACAGTACCCTACCTGATGGAGCGGCTGAAGTGTCAGATTTGTTGCTGTTTTGATTTAGGGAGTAGGTGTTTGAGGAAAGACACAGGCAAAGTTCCGTTAAAAATTTCTTTGCCCGGCGGAATCATTCGCAAAACAGTGGTATCTGGCTTCGACATACGGGAGTTGGTTATTGTAGTAAGGGTTTACTGTGACGTAATATTACTATAAGAATGTTGATATATATAAACACCCTCCACGAATAAAACTTATGTTCAGTGCATATTGCACCAGAAAACTCCGAAAAAAAGCCAATTGAGTTTGTTTTAACTTTCGGTGTTTAACTGCTTAGCCGATAATTTTCACAAGTTTGCGTCGAGCCACAACCGGACATATTTTCTGTGATTTACTAGTTTTCAGGGCAAGTTTTGGAATGCTAACACAATTTAGTGTATCAAATTAAGAGACTGCAGGTATTGGGTCACTTAAACCGAATATCGAAATTAGCACAATATTGCATCAACAGTTACAAGGAAATGTTAAGATTCAAAGGGTGATATGTTGCCTTCACGTAAACTCGATAAGTTTTAGTATTACTTGTTCACGTTTTTCCTTCTAATTTCCGAAATGTTTTCCTCCACACAAGTTCGCTGAAACTTGATACCGATAAATGCATTTTAATACTAATTTAAAGGTTTAATATGTAGAGGGTTTGTAAATGATTTTGTTAACTATGTGTTCATCTTTGACACGCATTTTGTATGTATTTCGTTAATATATTATCGGACATTTATTTTCTGACCAAATGAGATCAGGTCATACAGATTGCTCTTAAAGAAATGCACATTTTCTAAAACTCTGAGATGCTTTTAGATTTCACAGCACCTGTAAGATTTCTAATACCAGTACGTATATTAGGGAACGTGTATCCTTTAGTTATCAGTTTCCAACGGCATAGTCAGACATTGAGCTTTATGAAATGTACTGAGCAATTTTGTCGCTTGTTTGTTTTAGAAATGCCATAGTGACCAATAGCATGTAGTTAACACAATAGGCCGTGGGCTAGAAGGGGTCGACGTGCACCCCCACCCCCCACCAACGGATAACAAACCTGTATTTTTCAGAAGCCTTGGGATCCCTAGAATTCGATATGGAATTTTAACAGGAAAAATATAGGGATGCAATAGCTGTTACGGGCATGTTTTGAAGGGTACCGCAAAATCACGATTCTGCGACCCACATGCATTTTCGTCAAATCTGTCTTCTTGTAAGTCATCTACTTAAGCTTATTTTTTAACATAACCTCACTTGTTTGGTATCATTAAAAAGGCAATTTATTCGCAATTTATTCCTCTTTAAGATGACATATTGTATTATGCAATATCTTCTACAGTTTTTGTTAAATATGACCGTCTGCTGAGCTTGTTATTGAATATACCCTGGTTTGTTTGGTATCATTTGAAAGCTGATTAACTAGTCTTTCAAATGACATGAATATGCAACATGAAATATCTTGTACAGTGTTCATAAAATATGACCAAAGCTTACCCCGTAACCCTAAGTTTGTATCGAATATTGCTGTTACAACTAACATCTAATTCTATCAATTTTTACCGAGACATAAAATATAGGGCAATGTTTTGTATGGAATCTGTTTTATTTGGTACTAGGTTATATCAGAAATATAAAAAGGATTTTTAACAGAAAAAATATTATGATTCTATAGCTGTAAGAGTCGTATTTTGAAGAGTACCACAAAATCTCAGTATTGCCGACTCGCTTGCTTTTTTGTTAAATCTGTTTTCTTATAAGTCGTCTGCTGAGCTTGTTTTTGAATATAACGTGGCTTGTTTCGTATCATTAGAAAGTTAATTCACTATTCTTTAGAATGACATATTGTTAGAGGCAATATTTTGTGCAGTTTTCATGGAATATGACCAAAACTTACCCCATACCCTAAAGATTGTATCAAATATTACTGTTACAACTGACATCTAATTCTATCAATGTTTTACCGAGACATAAAATGTAGGGCAATTTTTTTTATGGAATCTGTTTCATTTGGTACTGGGTCATATCAGAAATATGAAATGGACTTTTATCAGAAAAAATATTAGGATTCTATAGCTATAAGAGTCATCTTTTGAAGGGTACCACAAAATCTTAGTGTTTCCGACTCGCATACATTTTTGTTAAATCTGTCTTCTTATAAGTCGTCTGCTTAGCCTGTTTTTTTAATATAACGTGGCTTGTTTGGTATCATTAGAAAGTTAATTAACTATTTTTTAAATGACATATTGTAACAGGCAATATTTTGTACAGTTTTCATGAAATATAACAAAAACTTACCGGATACCCCAAAGTTTGTATCCAAACATACTGTCATAGCTAACGTCAAACTCTACCAAGTTTTTAACTAGACATAATAAAAACGGCAATATTTTGTATGAAATCTGTTTTGCCTGGTACTGGGACATGTTCGAAATATAAAATGTACTTTTAACAGAAAAAATTTTGGGATGTAATAGATTTAATAGTCATATTTTGAAGGATATCGCAAAATTCCAATATTGCTGACTCGCACGTATTTTTGTTAAATCTGTCTTCTTGTAAGTCGTCTGCTGAGCCTTTTTTTATATAACATGGTATGTTGGGTATAATGAGAAAGGTAATTTACTAGTCTTTAACATGAAATATGCTAACATGCAATATCTTGTATAGTTTTCATGACATATGACCAAAACTTACCCCATACCCCAAGGTTTTTATAGAAAGTACTGTCATAGCTAACGTGATGAAATTCTGCGAATGTTTTAGCTGGACACGTAAAAATCTGTTGTAAATCTGTTGTATTTGGTACTGGGTCATTTCAGAAATATGAAATAGACTTCTAACAGAAATAATATTGGGATTGTATAGTTGTAACAGCCATATTTTGAAGGGTAATGCAAAATCACAGTACTGCAGACTGGCACCGTTTTTGTTAAATTATTCTTCTTGTGAGTCATCTACTGAGCTCATTTTGTAACATAGCCTGGCTTATTTGGTATCATTAGAAAGGCATTTTATTAGTCTTTACAACGATATATTGTAATATACAATATATTCTATACCTTTCATGCAATAGGGCAAACACTTACCCCATACCCCAAAGTTTACATAGCAAATTACTGTTAATCTCAAATTCTACCAGTTTTTCACCTAGATTTTGTACACATTGCAATGCTTTGTGTGAAATCTTTTTCATTTGCTACGAGGACTAGTCTCAAATATGATATAGGCTTTAAACAGAAAAAAATATTGGGATGCAACAGTTCTTACAGTCATGTTTTGAAGGGTACTGTAAAGTCACGGTTTTGCGACCTACTGGTTTGTTAAACCAGTCTTCTTGTCAGTCATCTACTTAGCCTAACTTATACATAACCTGGCTTGTGGGGTATCATTAGTAGGGCGATTTATTCCTCTTTAAGATGACATATTGTAATATGCAATGTCTTGCATAGTTTTCATGAAATAGGGTCAAACTTTGCCCCATTCCCCAAAAATTCAAATCGGAAATTACGGCTTATCCTAAATTCTACCATTTTTCGCTACGCATAATACAAAAGGCAATTCTTGTATGAAACCTGATTTGTTTGTTGCAAAAGTATGTCACTAATATTTAATAAACTTTTAACAGGAAGACAATATGATTTAGTGGCCATTCGAATCATTTTGGAGGGGAACCCATATATGACAAGTGTATGTGTTTCAGCAAATTTGCTATGGTACCTGGGTACCCTTCCAAATATGATCCAAATGGCTACTAAATCATATTATATTCCTGTCAAAATTTAATTTAATATTTGTGACATACTTTTGTAACAAAAACACAGATTTCATAGATTGCATACGGGCATTGTCTTTTGTATAAAAAGTTAATAAATTGTAAAAAATTGTCAGCGTTTCAGATAAGCCGTAATTTGCTGTGTACACCTTAGGGTATGGGGTAAGCTTTGGTCCTATTTCATAATACCTAAACAAGATATTGCGTATTGCAATATGTCATTTTAAGGACAAGTAAATTACCTTTCTACTGATACCTAATAAGGAATGCAGGTTATATTCAAAAATAAGCTCAGCAGACGACTTATAAGAAGGCACATTTAACAAAAATGCATGCGAGTCGGCAAGACTGTGATTTTGCTGTACCCTTCAAAATGTAAGTGTTACAGCTATGCAATCGCAAAATTTTTTCTGTCAAAAGTCTGTTTCATATTTTTGACATGACCCAGTACCAAATAAAAAGATTTCATATGAAGCATTGCCTTATTTGTTATGTCTATGTGTAAAATTGGTAAAATTTGACGTTAGCTACAACAGTAATTTTCGATATAAACTTTGGAGTTTTGGGTATGTTTTGGTCATATTTCATGAAAACTATACAAGATAATACATATTATTACATATGTACCACAGTTTACTTGCATCGAAGCGCGCGCGTACTACCGGTATTTGCACTGCAGTGCAATACCAAAAACATTATGCCATTCCTTTATGTTAATGAGTATTTACCAATTTTGACCAGGAACTATTTCTGTTTGTAAACACAAAAAATGTCGTCTGCAAGATTTCATTTCACTTAGGTTCGATGCTAGTTATAGTAAAATGCATGACATTACCGATAAAAACTACGACAAAGAAAATTGCATGTACTTATTATAGTGCGAGGATGATTTTTATTATCCGGAAGAGCAGTTTGTTTGTCAGCGAAGCAAAAACATTGACAACGGGCGACCTCCGTTTCTAGATGGATACGCGGTGGCCGCCGTGCTATATATACGGCGGCCATCATACATCGTAACACACGTAACTGCGGGCGCAGCGGAGCCAATTAAACAGTTAACATTTTCAGAGACGTTTTTGCCAGTATCACCGGACATTCCCTGTTTACAATAGAAAGTCACTTTTGCATGCAGTTTATTCCGTGCTTGTGTGTCCTACACGCTATTGATAACAGTGAGCGCTTGTGTGCCACGGTGAACACTGAAATTTGATCGTTCGACAAGTTACGTTTGCCGTATCTTACTCTTAAATTTCCCGTAAAAATCTTCGAACTGTTATTTGTATCGATCATTTAGAAGAATTTCAAGCTCAAAATGTGAAAAAATCAAAAGCGTTCCATGTTCAAAGTTCTCTTCGTTTGGCTATCTGTGGCATGTTGCTACGTATCTGTGAGCGATCGCAAGCCGAGTTCGAGCCCTCCGACGTTCCTCTTACGTCACCCTTGATAAACAAGTAAACAATAGTTTAGCCAATCAAAATAGAGGGTCTGACGGCGTTGACCAATGAAAAGTGAAAGCTGATTCGATGCCTCATTACAGTGATGTTTATGTTATATAACTCCGCAGGCTCGCCCTGCAGCTTTGACAGACAAGTAGTACGCACGACTAATCGTCGATTTTCTCGATAAATGATGCGAATAAAAGATAGAACATAAGCTTATGTAATAATATTATATAGGGCTTAGCCCTTGGTGTCGCGCCAGGCGTTGAGATTAAAAATGTTATTTGTATCGATTCATGATAAGTAATCATAAACGATAAAATAGAATTAATTGTTACTTACTATATACGTTTGTACAAGTATGACCGGTTTACTCTCTGATGACAGTTCACGTACACGATGTCAGACCCTGTAGGTATAGATTTTCTGTTATGTGTAAAATAGTTTGACATAAATTTGCAATTTTTACCATGATTACTATCTATTGTGTTTAACAAGGGACGTATTGTGCCATCATTAACTTTGCAATAGTAACTGTACCGCCCAACTTCCGATATTGTAAGCTGAAAACCAGCGTTACTTCTAAAAACGGGTATATTTTGCACATAGTTATTGACACAGAGGGCGCCTTTGTAAGATTCAATCCCATCATTCTTTGCGAATGTTCTCGTTCATATGGACGACAGTTTTCTCTCTTCTTTTAATTTTTAGGCGTGATAAGAAATTTTGTATCAGCGACAGGGTGGATAATAATAATAACTCGCTAATAAAATGATATATTTTATTAATGGCATGTTATAAAATAATAGAGAGCACGTTTCGAATTTGTTTATTTACGAGCACTCAAAAAAACATGGCGGCGCCCACGAAAGAAGGGTACACTTCCGGTTGCTCGCATAGTATATTATGAATACGTGCATGCGTAGTCAGTAAGCCGGTGGCGCGACTAATATTATATAGGGCTCAGCCCTTAGTGTCGCGCCAGGCGTTGAGATTAAAAATGTTATTTGTATCGATTCATGATAAGTAATCATAAACGATAAAATAGAATTAATTGTTACTTTCTATATACGTTTGTACAAGTATGACCGGTTTACCCTCTGATGACAGTTCACGCACACGATGTCAGACCCTGTAGGTAGGCCTATAGATTTTCTGTTATGTGTAAAAAAGTTTGACATAAATTTGCAATTTTTACCATGATTACTATCTATTGTGTTTAACAAGGGACGTATTGTGCCATCATTAACATTGCAATAGTAACTGTACCGCCAAACTTCAGATACTGAAAGCTGAAACCAGCGTTACTTCTAAAAACGGGTAAATTTTGCATATAGTTATTGACACAGAGGGTGCCTTTCTAAGATTCAATCCCAGCATTCTTTGCGAATGTTCTCGTTCATATGCACGACAGTTTTCTCTCTTCTTTTAATTTTTAGGCGTGATAAGAAATTTTGTATAAGCGACAGGGTGGATAATAATAATTACTCGCTAATAGAAAAGATATATTTTATTAATGGCATGTTATAAAATAATAGAGAGCACGTTTCGAATTTGTTACGAGCACTCAAAAAAACATGGCGGCGCCCACGAAAGAAGGGTACACTTCGGGTTAGTCGCATAGTATATTATGAATAAGCGCATGCGTAGTCAGTAAGCCGCTGGCGCGACTATTAATACTAAACAATACAAAATTCAAGTACTTGTAGTTGCTGAGATACATGAAAATTGCTCAAAGGTCATCAAAGGTCATCCCACTTAAAGAGAAAAATCATAAATTGTGCCATACTGGTCATCATCCAACAAAAAACCAGAAGTACAGCCCGTGTAGTTGCGCAGATAAGCAAAAATAGGTCAAAGATTATCCCACATATTGGAGAAAAGATTTTGTCTCATACTGGTCATCCAACAAAAACCACACCTATAACTCTTGTAGTTGCTGAGACATGTGGTTCTGGTGGAGAAGATTTTTAATATTATTTTATGGTCATCTCAAGTTTTTCGTAAATGGCAATACGGCTCCTTCCAAAGCAAGCGACCGATTTGAACGCCTTTCACAAACTTGATTGTGGTCCCACTGACAAAGATTCTTGGCAAAATTTTAATGCAAACGGTCTATGGGATTTTTGCAAAGAAGCTTTTATAGAATTGATTATTTAAAATCAACATGGCGGCCAAAGTCACGGGACTGCTCCAGATTTGATTTCCAAATGTTAGCAGACAAGCGGAAGCATTCTACACAAGAAAATTGAAGTGGTTTCGCCGCCTATATTCGATACTATGCCATTTTGTGGATCTCCTTATATTCAAATATTACCACCAAGGTCATGTGATGAATTGAAGTCAAAGTGCAGCTTGCACGAGTACACCCTGCCCCTTTACAAGGTATAAGGCTTTGAAATGATACGAGCAACAGTTTCTGAGATTAGAAGCGTCACTGAGGAAGAACTAAAGCAGCAGAAAAATGAGAATTCGAACGAAACTGATAGTGGCCATGCCTAGTAGGATCGGATCCCTAAATAAAACAAATTAAATAACATTATAAAATAGAAGTAATGACGCGAATAAAAATATGTCCGATTTCCATAAACCTACTGACAGTGTAATTTTGGGGCGCTCATTTATTTTGTTGGCAAGGTTACCGTGGCCACCGGTTTGGTTGTCAAAGTTTTCAGTTTCTCCAATCATGATCATCACATTTCTATGGCACCAATTTTGGTTGCAAATTGGTTCATCCCTCCCGTTATTTATACATACCTGCAATACATATGTACTACATTGCCTACCTATTGTTACCTCCCCTACCTATCAAACCTGGTTCTCACTGAGCCTATTTATTTAACTCATCCGTGATGCAAGGTAACACGCATAAAAGTAGCATATTTTACACAAGCCAATTGCACGTATGTTACTGTTCTAAAGATTGTTCTGACTGTGTTATGTTTAGGTGAGTAAAATTTTAAATTTCAAGTGCATTGCTACACCATTTCAAGGTTAACAATCTCTGTCACACACACACACACACACACACACACACACACACATATATATATATATATATATATATATATATATATATATATATATATATAGTCAAAAGTAGTTAAACAGTTTAAATTCACTCGGATGGAAATAAATACAGCAATAATGTAAAGTAACGTCATGCAAGTGCAAGCAATAGATCATAATGGGTTCTCTATGATATTGTCATACAAATGATGAAGATATGACATCAGCAGGATTAGTTCATAACAATTAATATACAGCAAAGAAATGACATCATCAAAATATCCTAAGTGTTCATCAGTTATTTACCAAGGCGACTGTTTCGGGCATTTGAAAACAATACAGTCAACTGCCTTGGCTCCCCAAGCAGTACTGATCAGGTACCACCACACCTTAAGTTAATCTGAGTCTTATGTTATATATTTCTTTCGGTGTTACATTGAATTTTTCAAAAAGTTGAGGATGTCTCGACATAGCTTTATGAAACTGTCTGATAATTTTAGGTTGTTGTCCTCCTTGAGACAACATCCTGTTGTACAGGCTGGCAACTCTTGGAAGAAAATCTTCCATTAGCAGTGTTGCGCGAGTAATGCGAAGATATTCTGACAATACAGTGCCATAAAAAATGTACGAAGGGATGTTACTTTCGCGATCTGGCATTCGCACTATAGAAAACTTGAAATCATCGCGCTTGTCAAAGAGTTTATAGACGAATATTCTATCTACTATAGATATGTCCAATTCGAGAAATGTAGCATGTTGTCCATTATGCTAATACTTCAACGTGAGCTCTGCAGGATATATTTGCTCGTATGATCTACAAAACTCTCCACCATCATTTAGAAGACATATGTCATCGATGAATCGTGCGCATCCATGAAATTTCCGAGCACGAGCTATATCGGTATGAATGAGTTTTGACATGAATCTATACTCATGCCTGTGTAGATATAAATTTGCCCAAAATGGTGCTGGATCAATACCCATAGGAATGCCTGTGTTTTGTAAAAGGAGTATGTTGCCTATCTGGAAATAGCTTTCAACTATGAGATGTTTTATAGCAGACTTTAGTGATGCCTGAGAACAACAAAGGCTTTGTTTCTCTTTGCGCCAAAATGCCTTAGAAGAAGAGAAATCAATATATCGTTCAGTTCCACCCTCAAATACAAAGTCAACTACGTTGTACAATTCTTTCAGTAGATCCTTATGTTCAATTTTGGTGTATAGTGTACTGAAATCGAATGTTGAGATGCATTTGGCCTTTTTCCTAGTGTTGATGACGTTCAACTTTTCAATTATCGGAAAAGAATTTTTCACAACCCAGAAAGTTTTGATGTTGCTGGAAAATTTACTTTTTAGATGGAATCTGTGTACTTGTTCAAAAATTAATTTAAAGACACTAGAAACCGCTTTACTGAGTGGTTTAGTGCTGCAAGTGCTTGATGCTACAATAAAGTGAGCTCCGGATGGGTTCTTATGCATCTTGGGCATCCAGTACATTAGTGGTAGTTTTTGTTCTTTCTCTGATACTTTAAGTCCAAATCTGTCACATACTGCAATGTTGTTCGTGATAACAGATGTCACATCTTTTGTTTTATATATATATATTTAATTGCCTGAATACATGGATTTATGTTCTTGAAAGAAGCAGATGAAAATTTGTCCAATCCCGTTATATATACATACATACATACATACACATATATATATATATATATATATATATATATATATATATATATATATATATATATATATATATATATATATATATATATATATATATGAATATATATATATATATATATATATATTCAGCTTTGTATGCCAGAGCTTCATTATACGTCGTCGGGTGTGTTTACGGCGAGAGCCTCAGTTATCGGAACACCATATTAGGTAATTACCCAGCAACTTGGCTGAGCACTTTGCTATTTGACCTGTTTACCTAAACAGTAGTCTGTTTTATTGTCTGAAGACTGATAAGAAATCCACAAAACTCAGCAGGCAGCTCCTCCACTGAGTAAACTGATATGCCTACACGGCAAAAAACATTTTTGACTGGCAGCTACATGTAGGTGATGGGAGAGTTTTGAAGAAAATGGTGTAAAGTGTAAAACATGATTTGCTGCTGTCACTTTGTGTCCTGTCTTTGTATATGCATATTATTACTTGTTTTTGAATCAGAATTACATACATCGAAGAAACATTGACTGTTAGAGCAACTATACAATCATATAATAAAAATGGACTTTTCCATCAACGTCGGTGGTGGGCTCATGGAAGGTGGTAAATTTGTACACTCTAGATTAATACCAGGGATGTTGCGATGTTTCAATTCAAAATAACCTACCGAGGCAAAACCTGTCAGGTTCAGGCCGAGGACACAAAATGAGTACAATAGATTGTTTTACATCATAATATTTATTCCCCTCTTTTCACAATTTTCCCATGAACTAGATGCCAGTTGAAAATAGGTTGTTCCAGTGTAGGCATATCAGTTTACTCATTGGAGGAGCTGCCTGCTGAGTTTGGTGGATTTCTTACACCCGAGGCCACTTTAGTGTTGATTAGGCCTAAGCCTGTCTGCAGCAAGCAGAAATTCTGTTTGTATAAACGAAACAAAGTGGTGATCGGTGTAATAAATGTAAGGTTCACTATCGGCACCCCACTGTTAGGATTGAGATAACGTTCTACTAAAATGTCTCGCCTGCCCAATTCAAATCGATCACAACACTGCACTGTAGACACGCTGTAAGTCTGCACTCCGACAATGAACATCAATAACAACGGTCGCTAATATCATAGGGGCAAATACTTCAGTGAGGACGTAGCAAGCTTGATTGTTCAAAATATAAGAGATTGTGGTGGCAATCCGGCACCTAGCGAGGTATCACGAGGAGCTTACAAAGAAACAAGCAAGCTTTTTAAGATAAGCGTGGAGGGAGCCAGAAAAGTTTGGAAGAGATGAACATGTATCAGGGCAAGTTCCCTTCAACCGGGATGAGAAAAGTGTCGTTCATATGGTTACACACATGTGAATACATGTACATGTAAAATGCTACCTCGACTGTACTTTACTCTTACCTTTCCGTAGCAACTGAAATTGGAGTAAGTTTATTCACGGTTTGTAGGAAAGAAACATGGCTTAGTGCAAGTGAATGTTTACTTCGAAAGTTTTGCAGTCAAGACAGGCGATGTCTGTAATTTAATCGCTAACATTTTCAAATTGGCATTTCCTTAATTCCCGCGTCTGAACAGAATCTGAACACGACACTTGCGATACATGCTGTAGTATAGTTGGTATTCATTCACTGCAATATTGAAATCGGCACAAAATGTGTGATGTTCTCTAACACCGACTACATTTGAAACACATGAATTTTAGCAGATACTGAGTACTGATAGGGCAAATGCTGTGGTCAACATCATTTGTATACAGTGTATTTTATAATCACTCCCTAATTTCAGGCTAATCGGCGTGTCCACGGGGTACCGATAATAGGATCATTATCACCACTGATACAGGGTAAAGTAACCGTTTTATCACCCTTCTGCAGACAGAATTTCTGCTTGTACCAGACAGGCTCAATCAACACTAAAGTGGCCACGGGTGTATCAGTCTTCTGACGATAAAACAGACTCTTGTTTAGGTAAACGCCAGGTCATATAGCAAAGTGCTCAGCCAAGTTGCTGGGTAATTACCTAATTTGGTGTTCCGATAACTGAGGCTCTCGCTGTAAAGATTTTATGCAGATTGTTTTGGTCATGTTGATGTTACTCATGACAAGGTACCTACGGTACGGTGTTTATATAGAGACATGGTCTCCGACAGGCTTCTTAACACCTGAAAATGGCGCCTGTCTGACCTTGGAAATTGTTGTACAACTGACAATAGAGGAATTACAAAGTTGACGGAATAAAAGCAAGTATTGGACTCTCGATATTGTTTGTTCAAATGTAACGAATGTAAAAGGAAAAAACTCTGTCGTCAACATCAAACGAAAATGTCACCAAGTTGTTGACTTTGCCATGGGTAGTGAATGAACATTGCTTTTCTACGCATTGCCACGTAGCACTAAAGACAAGACTGTTTAGTTTGATACTACGCTAAGCTGCCTATAGAGGGCAGTATGCTGTAGCAGAAGCTATGCCTCAGAGTGATTCGAGGTGATCATGATATGACAGCCCACAGGGGCTCAAGAATTGCCAAATAAACGATATTCAAAAATACAACTATTAACCCTATTTTTTTGTGTACGAGCCTTTTTTACCTTGTTCTCTGCTCTCGCCCTGTTTCCTCGCTCTGTGCATGTGAGTCTGTGGTTCATGATGGTTCAGTGTTTATTATGTATGCAGTATTTAGTCACCCTCCTTTAAGAACTTTTCGTACAAGATATCTGCCTTGACTGTTTTATATAAGGCTACCGTAGAGGATGCCAAATGTGTACCAAGGGAGGGCGTACTGCATACAGCATACGTAATTAACAATGAACTGTCATGAACAACAGAACGAGGTAACATAGGGTACGGTTACTCAAACCATATATAGGGCGAGAGAAGAGCAGAAGGAATTCAAAGGCTCGTTCACAAAACTAAGTGTAATAGGCTTACTATCTTATAATTTGCAATTCTGAAGCCCCTGTGAATAGACATTGAACCATGTGATCTGCACAAAATAGTTGATTAAATGATTTTAAATATGCAAAGACATGAAAAACATTTTCCGACCTCTTATCGTCGAAGAATAGACAAAGAGATACGACTGGTGATTGTGTTAACAATCAAGTTCTAAAAACAAAAGCTGAAATAATGTTACTCTCGCTTCGCGATTCACATGAACTACAGGATAAAGTCCAAGAGCTTCGCGTTAATCATTTCAAGGGGCAGTAAAGCATAGTACTATGATATCGATTAGACTACATTCTTAAGTTACTTACTTCTCTACATCGTTACCAAAGCCCTGGCTTACAAAGGTGTGCTTTGTCAAAGGACCTTAGCGCAAAGACGACGTCATTTGACATATATAAATTAAATGCTGATGTCTAATCAATATGTCATTAACCTTGTACTGGAGTCGATGCATGCCTCTGTGTGGAGTGAAATATCAACTCTTTGCCGACAAACATTGGATGTGTTTGCATAGCTATTTTGTCACATGCTATAAACAACTTGCGCAAATCTCGGGACGCATGTTTGAGAACTTCCCTGACGTTAAGAAGGCCACATTACGTGTAGCGATAGGATGACGTTGTCGGGAAAATGCAATTTCGGTAAGTTTATGATAATAGTAAAGTATTTAACTGATGATTGAGTTAAGATTCCTGATGGCTGTCGTACGAAACACATTTCGGTAGATCTTAATGTCTGTCTATGGCGTCTCTTTCACTTCAGTACTAGATTTATAGATACCTATTCACTGATTTCACGAGTCTTTTGTTTATACTTGCACAATGCTATGGTTTTTTCGTGTGTGCATACTTTGATTTTGCTGACGTGTGACATTGACGCTTTACTTCCGCAATGATTTCAAAACAACTGTGGATAAGCGCCATGAATATTCAAAAATTTGACCCAAAATTACATCAGCCTCTTCCTTTATTTCTTGTTTACATAGTCATCGCACAAACCCACGTACTGCTAAATCGATCAATAGTCATTGTTCACCCAATTCAGAGCTGAATACATAAATATCTAGTCATCGCACAGCCCAACGTACAAAATAGATCAATATCTTTGTCAATTTGAAGTCAGGACTAAGAGCTTTGATAATGACAATATCATGTAATCAAGTTTATACGCCTTGAGATGGCTCCCTGAGAATCAAGGGAACAAAGTCAATAGAGTACTGATAATGAATGCTAGCCACTCTTTAGGAAATATGGAATATTCACTCATGAGCTCTACTTGCTGTCACAATAAAAATAACGGCACTGATTTCTTCAAAATTTCATTCTTGGTTCAAATGGTGATATTGTTTTAAAACCATGTTGTAGTGTCATTACATCTTACATTTGGAATAATACCGTCGTTCTGCTACCGATGGCCTGCAAACGATGAATCTTAGTTGATCTGTCATAACAGTGATATATGAATAACTATATTATCATGTCGGTAATTAAATGACACGATGAGTGCCTTGCCCTTGAACTATATTGCAACTTTGAGAGTCGGATGTTTTTAATAGTAAGTCAAGTATCTTCTATTCCATATATACGAGAAATATCCTACAGCTGCAATATTCAACACTATTGTTGACGCTGCATAATACTTATAGGACTGGACTTTTATTTGCTTTGGCCGCACACTACGCGCTGTGTGTTCTTTCCGACGACGCCAGTATGCATTGTATTTGAGGTCAATTGGGTTACACGATTTATAGTGTTATAGTGAGTGGAATGGACAGGTCGAAGTCTACATTTTGTTGTTTACGTTGCTAGAGAGGGCGATAGTAAATAATCAATAGCAACAGCATTTTCCTTTGAAAGTCTTCAAATTTACCGAATTTTGACGATTAATCAAAATCAATTAGAATCACTTCAATAAACCTATAGTAACCTTTATCTGACATTCTATCCGGAGGCTGTGAATTTGTAATGTGCAGTATCAAAATTTCAAAAGTTTATTGCAAAAGCAATAGTCCTTGCTTGAAATCGTGTGAAGAACGCAGGTTGATACAGAATTCAATAAATATGATTGCCTGTTACAAAGGAAATTCAGTCACGCTATCGCAAAGTTCACGGATATAAGGTCATGCAGCCTGAAAGATTCAGCCGTGTGCGGGCGCTCGGCGACCTCCGACCCTGGCAGAGGTTATTAAAATACCGTGCTTGACAGTCCTAGTTATTATGGAGATATACCTAGATGCCATCACCGATGTTAAACTGAAAGTATTTCTTTGTTGCTTAATTCAGTAAATCCTATGCATCATTGATAATCGTCATGTCAATTCGATGGAAATCCCAAGCCAGTTGTGTTAACTGTTGAGTTCACTGACCGAGAAACGTCACCACAGAGAATCTTTTCTCAGTATACTCTTGGTCCTTCCAAAATGTATTGGTACTGCATGTATTCTGACTGGCAATTGCCTGTGGCATGATAAAGTGACTCTAG
The DNA here is from genome assembly GCA_001465055.1 of Ptychodera flava. Lineage (NCBI taxonomy): Eukaryota > Metazoa > Hemichordata > Enteropneusta > Ptychoderidae > Ptychodera > Ptychodera flava. The sequence continues at coordinate 24,544 of LD349464.1, forward strand.
GTTACTGCATTAGCACGGCCCCATACAGTACCACAATATAACGAACCAAATGTTAGAAAATCATGCTAATTTTTTATTTGAATACAAATCCAGTGTTTATAGACATGTGCGACACGCACTCACGCGCACTCACTCACACTCACAAACACAAACAAATACATAGCAAAACATTCACACTCACAAACATCCATCATCAATCCATCCATCCATCCATCCATCAATACATACATATATACACACACACATACATACATACATACATACATACATACATACATACATACATACATACATACATACATACATACATACATACATACGCGTCCTTTCACGATGTGAAATATAATAGTTTTTCTGTGGTACTTACTGTCAGCTAGTATATTCATTAGTTTCAATAGATCAACTTTTACTTCACTTTCCATTTACCAGGTGCTCTCATTCTGTGATTAAAATATCAACACGATTTGAACTAATTTAGCATAATCAGATCTTCATATCTTTCAAGATTTTCTCACCTGTTAGGTGCTCTATCGCTGAATTTGGCAGTATTACAAATTACTCAAGTATATACCTCAAGTGTGTAACTTAAAAAAGAAAAGTAGATGAGCTCACATTATTTGCAGATTAAACCGACATTACTTCACCATCCAACTGTCCAAATTAGTTCCAATAGTGTTTATAATTCACATTGTAGAAAAAAACATAGTTTGCATACAATACCTGAATTTACCATCTGATTGATTTTGCTGAAATTCTTTCACTTGCAGTGAAAAAATTCCAACTGAATCCATATGAGACATAAAGTGAACGATGGTCCTGTGTGTTTAAACATTCCTCATATTAGTTTAGGATGGATTGACTTCGTTGCTTCCTATTTTTGTTCCAATCTCCACTAATGTAAAGGGTTTTTTTATTCGCAGCAGTTTAAACCTGTCGCGATGTTTAAGTTCGATTTTTAAATCGATATAATTAAACTATATCATTATACAGTCCTCCCTTTAGTAACATGTCTGTGGAACCTGGAATATTAAAGAAATGTTTATAGCGAACATGGCTGGCAAATTCTTCTTGTGATTCTTTTAAAATATGTGAACCAGAGCAAAATTGATTTAAACTTATGACTAACAGAGAACACGTGTTTTTAATTTACAGTGTTGAATACATTAGTCATGCTACTTTCATCTATGGTACTCGGCGTGAGTGTTCAAGGTAATTGTATCTTGTTTATAATTTCAGAGAATAATGTTTTTGTCAAGTTTTGTGCTCTGTAGTGCTCTTCTTGGCTTGTAGAACGTTGATTGTCAGTTGTACAATGATAAAATATTCAAATGCATAGGATTACATGTACTCTATACTGGGCATGAACCCATCGATTCCGGGTTTATCTCCTTCGGTCAACAAACTAATAGGCAATTGTTAAGAATTTGTGTAAATTGCTACTTAACGCAATTCGTTAATATAAAAACGTCTTTATGATCATGACGATATGTGAAACTATATCAACCGAAACATTTAGAGAAACCCCTAAAAGCTAAACAGTGCTGATGTTCATCGATGACCATCTTATTCGTCAGTTTTCTCATTCACATAGTATTGCAAGGTTTAAAAGTGATAAAAAGTTCATCCTAATTAACATCTACGCAGTTGATGCGGATCGCAAACCCCCTTACTTTGACGGACAGCCGTATGAGGGCGATGTTCCAATCAATGCTCGTGTCGGTGATCACGTGCTGACAGTATTGGCTCAGAATGATGACGAATTGGTGAGATTATTATTGTTGCTGTTGTTTTTACTTTTGTTAATCATGAAATCATTTATGTATTGTTATAAAATTATTTATCTATTTATTTATTTTCCTGTTTTTTATTTATTTACCATCAGCAATAGGTGGTATCTCACGCAAAGCTATCATATAAATGAAACTAGAACGTTTCGGAATGTATTCAGGTTAAATTTGCTTGTTAATTCTGAGGATGCAATCATCATGGTAACAATGAATAGTTACTCTAAAATATTGACTTTGCACGTTCTATCCTTTTAAGGGAACCTGCAATGCAAACATAAGTTACAGCCTTCACGCCAACGACGATACATTGGCTCTCGCCCATTTTACAATTGATCAGTACAAGGGAGATGTATTGGTTGCCAGACGATTTGACGATGCAGAACACGGACAATGGCAAACTGTAATCTACGAGGTGAGTCCGCAGTCCCTCCACAGTCTGTTTGATAGATGAAACATTGGATGCGAAAATATGTAATACTGCTATCACATATTATAATTTCTAGCCAATTGCTAAACATTCTATTGACAATCACTCAATAGACGAGATCCAACTACATTTTTATGCTGATCGATTTAATACTGAGAATCGTCAACCGATGTTTTAGCTATTTTTACCCATTTCTAACCACAAGACTCTGTAGAAAACAACGCCTTACTGATTGTCTGCAGCTGAGCTTTAGAAAACCTACTAACGTATAGAGCGAAATACATGGAAATTTGAAGAAAGTTGAATTATAGCAATTATTGGATTTTGATGACTGTTAAGAATTCGGCTGAAGATCATCGTTAAACAGGAGATTCTCCAAAGATTGTGAGTGTAAGAATGCCGGAGAAATGTTTTTTCTTTTTTAATTCTATGTACTATTCTCAGTTTTTCGTCAGGGCAACCGATGATGGATGTCGGAGCAAACACAGCGAGGCTCTCGTGAAAGTATTCGTTTGGGTTCAACCCATCTTTGATATACCTGGACAGATGTACAAGTAATGTTTTCATTTGATCGTTTGTTTGTTTGTTTGGTTTTGATGTGTTTGTATTCTTCTCTTCAGTTTTTAAATAACTCTGGTCTATGGCGCGAATGCCCGAGGAATGCCCGCCGCCGCGGACGCCAACACACGCGAGTCGCCACCACACTGAAGATTAATAGGTTCTCAATGAATGCGCAAAGCTGCTATTCTCTCAGTTTTTCTCTTGCTAAATCGTACATAGACCTTTTGTATATTTCATTAAATATTCAATACATATTTGCAGCATGAGCACAAGTCCTGTGGAAGGGGATCAACCAATGTCTTGGTGTGAAAAGACACCAGAGGCGTTTTACAATGGACCAATCAACGGATCGATTAAATACAGTATAACAGCTGGTGACGACAATGGTGAATATATTATTTCTTCATTTTTCTTACAGTTTGATATCTCAGCAAGTTTGTCACCGTTGATTGCACATCACATTTCGAAAAAACCTCGGGAAGAGATTTTTTTTTTGAAGTCAAATCAACAATATCGCTCCCGATACTTGAAATTAAGGGAGGACAGATGATTTGCGTCGATAAAATATTTGCATATCATTGCAATCTGTACAGCCCGTGTAACTTTCATTGTACGATCTTATTTCTTTGTTTGATATTGTATTTATCAGACCACTTCACAATAGATGAAGACATCGGAGAGATTTGTAACAAAGTGGAACTCGACAGAGAAGACATCGCTGAGTATAATTTACTGATTAGTACCTTTATAAAGAATGGTTCCAATGAATCAGATATTTCAGCGAATAGAAAGTCAAGTGCTACATCCTCTGGTAATTAGTTTCTTTAAATTTTTCACTACAAAGCTGAAATATTTTTCAGCTAATACTTTTTTCCAATCTAAGCGGAGGCATCAAGATGCAGACAGGAAAATACTAAAATTAAAGCCTTGATATGCTTATGGCTATCTTTTATCTCTTTAGAAGTTTTTGTCATATTTAACGTACACAAAAAAGATATTATGAGGATGCACGGGGACATTAGCGCAGCGTATTGCCCGACAAGGGGCCATGCGCGGCGTAGGGGCCATGCGCGGCGCCAATGTCCGAGTGCATCCTTTGCGGTATTTTCGTGATAACTTTATTAGTCCCCACGGACACCGTCCGGGGGGACTTATAGGTTTGGTCATGTCCGTGCGTGCGTCCGTGCGTGCGTGCGTGCGTCCGTCTGTGCGTGCGTGCGTCCGTCCGTCCGTTCACGCAGATATCTCAGAGAGACCTCGAGCGATTTTATTCAAACTTGGTACAAGGATTACTTCATATGTCATACAGATGCACGTCAATTTGTTTTGTGATACGATCCAATATGGCCGCCAGGCAGCCATTTTGTTACGACTTTTTCATGTACAAAGCCATTACTCAGGCATGTTTCAACCGATTTTATTCAAAGTTGGTACAAAGACACCAATGTCATAGATATGCACCTCAATTTGTGTTGTGATACAATCAAATATGGCTGTCGTGCGGCCATTTTGTTACGATTTTTTCATATACAGAGCCATAACTCAGGCATATCTCAACCGATTTTATTCAAACTTGATACAAGGATATTGACCTATGTCATACATATGCACGTCAATTTTTTTGTGCTACAATCCAATATGGCCGCCAGGCGGCCATTTTATTACGATTTTTTCATGTACAGAGCCATTACTCAGGCATGTTTCAACCGATTTTATTCAAAGTTGGTACAAGGATATTGACCAATGTTATAGCAGTGCACATCAATTTGTTTTGTGATTCGATCCAATATGGCCGCCATGCAACCATTTTGTTACGATTTTTTAATGTACAGAGCCATAACTCAGGCATATCTTAACCGATTTTATTCAAAGTTGGTACAAGGACTTTGACCTATGTCACACACATGCACATTGAATTGTTTTGTGATAAGATCCAATATGGCCGCCATGTGGCCATTTTTTTACGTTTTTTTCATGTCTGGAACCATAACTCAGATATGTATCAAGTGAATTTATTCGAAGTTGGTACAAGGAGATTGACCAATGACATACATATGCAAATCAATTTGTTTTGTGATACGATCCAATATGGTAGCCATTTGGTTATGATTTTTTCATGTACAAAGCCATAACTGAGGCATATCTCAACCGATTTTATTCAAAGTTGGTACAAGGACATTGACCTATGTCATAGGTACATATGCACATTGATTTGTCTTGTGATACGATCCAATATGGCCACCGTGTGGCCATTTTATTACGATTTTTTCATGTCCTGAACACAACTCAGACATGTATCAAGCGAATTTATTAAAAAGTATTTCGATCACAGACCTAATGAAGAGGACTCTATCCTCTCTGAGGACCTGTAATCAAAGTACCCATTAACAAGTGGGGACTGTGTCATCAACGATGACTTGTTTTATCATAAATAATGCAAATGGAAGTGGTAGGAATGCATGTATTTTTGGGACCAAAAATAGGATTATAGAAAAGCAACCTCAAGCTCAACAAAAATTGAAAAAAAAACTGTTTTTACCTTCTCGTGTCTATTTATAGACAGAGAAGGTATTAGAGTTGAAAACCAGTATGCTGGTGTCAACTACTTCCGTCTGTCAATACTTCCGTCTGTCAAGATCCGTTGACGTCATGCCATTGTGATGGGTCATATCATAAACTGGTGGGGGTGTTCATGGTTCAGGTAGAGGTGTAGGAGACGATTTTGAGCTGTGACAAAAATCAAATGGGACTTAGCGGCATAGCCAGTGTTAAGCCTTTCTCCAAGGTTTCTTAGTTGACTACGACCTATTACAGACTACTGAGCTGACGTTAGGGGTACTCACTTTGTGTTTGCTCACTCAGTGTCCGCTAGTGTTTGGTACTGAGTTGAGTGGGTATCCCCTCATGGCCTCACGTGATATGGGCCTGTTGCATAATCTGCAGATGATCATATGATGCCTCTCAGTCTGAAAACGGTCGATGTGTTAGCCAGTCGGCATTTTCCTTGCATTTTTTCTCACTTAATTTTGCAAAATATCGGCGAGTATCTCAATATTTCAAGATAACTCTTTCTTCCCAATCGTTTCCTGGAGTTTCAGAGTCATATGAACGAAAATGAGTGAAAGTTTTAGACAGGAAAATCGGACGTCGGCCATGTTCAATGTTTACAGTATCAGAAGTTTATGTGGAGGAAATAACTAACAAACACTATTCATGATGCCCGCCCTCTAGAGGCAGACCTTCCTATATGAGGTACCACATTTGATGCTTGTGGAAAGCTTGACCACACAAAGGAGCATTTTAACTTGTAGAAAATGACAAATTGAATAAGAAGGTATTCTGGAAATGTCAAAAACTGAGGAAAAATGCGCAAATATTCAAAATAAACAGGTTAACTGACTGGTCAGCTATAAAAAATGAAACTGTTTATGATCAAAAGTTTTTGAGATGCGCACATTTTAACAAATGCAGAAATTATTAACATTATAAATATAAGACCAAACTATTTTTTCAGGGATGGGAGAGGTTGGAAATGAGGGGTGAGAGACAAAGACACTCCTATTGCTGCATGTGGATGCAGCAACACCATTTCATTTACAGCATACTTATTCACTGTGTTGTGTTCAAGTTCCATATTGTACTGACTGTCATACAAGGATAACATAAGGAAATCAAATCAAATTAGAAAAGGATCAATGCTGTTGTGTGGATTTTGCTGAATATGGCTGATTTTAATATTTTGCCCTATATACCGGTATTTGGTATCCAGCAAAGGCATATTTTGATGTAAAGTCAAAATTAACACTACATTGCTGACAATATATGTTACCGTTTCTGCATGAACTTTTCTTTTTTAAATTATAGTATAGTAGTACTTTGAACAGATTAACAATTATCGTGATGTCAACCCATAATTTTACATCACAAAAACTGTACCAGGGTAATTCTGCCATTTTTTTTTATTTTTCAGTCATTTTATAAATTTTGCACCGCACAAGATGATTGAACAAATTGCAATGTTTGAATTTGTAAACTCAAAGAATAAAATCCTTTGGTCACAGATTAAATTATTTTTTGAAAAGAAATTTACTCTTACATCTCTGTAAACACTTTTAGCATATATTCTTAACACGGTCATGTATTTCAAGGAAAATATGCCTATCAAAACAGTAATTTCTTCACTTTCAATTTTTTTCAATACTATGACATCAGCCATGAGGTTTTACAAACACAAGACCAGATAAGCGTTTTTCATCATTTCCACAGGACTCTTTGGAAAATCCATTTAAAACAGTTAAAAGTGACTTAAAATGATCACTTGGTATACCGGTACATTTAATTTATAGATGCCAGGTTGTGTATTTCACATGCACTCAGGTCAGTAGGGAAGTGCGTCATTACTATTTTGGACTGTTAATTCTTATTTCTGAATTATTTAACTTTTTTCCACATTGAACTATCTTTAGGCAGTTTATACTGTAGCTTAGAATTTTTTTTGATTGATATATTTAATCATCTTTAGGGTTCTTTGGGTCCATATCCCACCTCATGCCCCTACATCATCAACTATTTACCAACAACTCCATGCCAACAACCAATTACCTGACCTGGCCACACATTAGAGAAGGTACAGCGTCATTGACGGTATTTTTAGCATGATGTCATTCTTCATCTTCCGCCATTTTGGATTTCAAGGGACCCAAAGACTCATGGGAAGTGTAATCTCACAATTTCAGTTTGATGTGCAATAGTCATCACACCAACCTGATAGCCAGAAAGCAAAATGCCATATCCATTATTAGGGCATGACTACTTAATCACACACTGACTGCTTCAAAATTTACAATTATAGGTTACATCTGTGGTTCTCCATGGAAAATGATCCACAGGAAGCATATTCTGAGTTTTATGACCAGTGGTGATCGGGTACGTACCAGTCAACTCGCACTTTTTCCAACCCGCCTGATTCCAACTCGCCCGATTCCAACTCGGCCAATACCAATTCGCCCAATATTATTTGCAATTTTATGAGTACCCGCATGGAGGTAGACCTCCATGGTACCTGGTACGCTAGCTCTGCATGGCAGGGCTGTGTGTTTACCGGCGTTATACGGAGGCCATATAACGCCGGTAAACACACAGCCCTGCCATGCAGAGCTACTGGTATGCTTGCTGCGAATCCGTAGCCTTTGTCACTCGGTAGCTTGGTCATTGGAGTGGAAGAACATGTCAAGGAGTGGCAGGGCTCGTTTTCGCAGCAACTGGTACGCATAAAACGTTTTATTTCTAGCAACAAATATTTCTAACATAGAGAACCACAGGTGGGGCTTGAAATATGTGCCAGCACGGAAAACTTTTTATTTGCGAATTTCACGTTTTGCAAATATCTTAAAAGAATAAATTTCGTTCGGCTTCTTTACGTATAGGGATAGTTACTGCGTACTGGCTCACTTCTTTAGGAACAGCAGGACCGTCTTTCACGAGTTACTGGCCTGGCATGACTTGAAAATAGCTGGCCTCGGGCCATCGGGTTAGCGTACATGGAATCTACAACACCCTAACCAAAACAATGGGCAAGTTGGTATCGGGCGAGTTGGAATCGGGCGAGTTGGTTCTGGGCGGGTTGGAAAAAGTGCGAGTTGACTGTAATTCGTGGTGATCATGGCAACCATCTTTCCATAAAGAGAAATCTCAGTGAATGACTAGAGTACTTAATCACACACCAGACTGTTTCAAAAAATTTACAATATAGGTTAAGATGGAGCTGCATGTTGCCAACACAGTTTTTTTCAAAGCTATATTTCTCATCAAAGATGACAAGGAAACCCCCTCACACCATACATTTTCAAAAAGCAGAGACTCTAAAGTTTAGTATGGTAGCAATAGTTTACTCGTTAACACTAGTTAACACTTCTTTATCACGCAACTTTCAATTGCTTCACAAGCTAAAAGGTGAACCCAACCAATATTCTTATCTTTGGTTAACAAATTAATTAAAATTTAATGAATATTTGCAAAAAAGTGATTTTTTAGCTAAATGCACTGTGTGGGTGCGGCGCCCCTTTAATTCTATGTCACATCAGCAAGAATGGTCATCCATGCTACGATGCTTCCTTTCATTCTGCAGGATTGCAGTGTGAAACAATTCTTTAGAGAAAGGCTAACAAAGGATTCAGTACTAATTACTCAGATGCAGACAGAGGGACTCTACCTTTCCAAATAATGTACAATAAATTCACATCAGCTACTTCTATAAAATAGCATGTGTTGACAATAATGTTTTCTTTGAAATCTCCTTCCAAACTTTGAGAATTGTGAGTCACCGAAACCAACAATTAATGACTGCCAATCTGTGTTATGGTTTGCAGTCTTGAAATTGGTAAAAAACCCAGATGCTCTTTCCATAAGGACTATCCTCACACAATCTTGCATATTTTTCTGTCTTCCAAACACTAAATTGAAAACAAGATACCATTATTTCTACAACTCAAAAATAAAAACTTAGAGTAAAACTTGACAGATTATAGATATATTAGAATTTATATCATATGATTGGATGTGTATTCAATTTTAACATCAGTCTCTCAGTCTCTTGCAAAGTATTTTTTACACAACGTCAATGTGATGGTATATTAGTAGAAATGTTTTATTAAAGAGAGGATATATATAGGAATGTGATGTAACTCATGGGCTCAAAAATGTCATTTTGGGAAGTGTAATTCTGAGTGACTTGATTTCACATGGGAATATCATGGAAACTAGTTCATAATTGGAAATTTGTGAATACAGTAAATAAAATATAATGAGGGATATATGGTCTATGTGTGTTCTTTGTTATTGTGAATGCCCTTCTGCTTTGCAAAGACAGATGACATAGTGTTTTCACTAGCCAGTCAAAAAATGCAAATTAGCTACATTCAAAGTGTTATAACACAAAATAAATTTGATCAATCGCAGAACACATCCATCAGGACTGTCACATGGAAGACCCATCTTACTTTTCTGAGAGCTAAATGCTACTTAGGGTAGTGATTTGGACGTCAAGGAAGAAAAAAAGGAAAATACAAGTGTGTATGCAGCCATGTTATAATGAGTGTATTCCAATAACAACCCTACTATATGCCTCTCCTTGAGAAATGTTGGTCAACTATTAGTGTAACAGCAATGTTATAGGCTGTGTTTTTTGACCTGCTATATCAATTGTATTGTATGAACTATCGTTCTCTAGGTCTTATTCACAACTGGACCGTTGTTTTTCATGAAATTTTCACTGTTCTCTCTCAATTGCACATTTCAAACCATTTTCTTCCCTGAAAAATTTGTTGACATTGCGCACAAATCACTGTAAGCAAAGACGTCTATAAATATGGTGGTGACCCTAACACAAAGTGTAGAGACCATTGAATTTGCTCTTGTTTCTATTCATAATACTCCCTCAGAAAAGACAAAATATCACCTCAGCTTTGACGTGCACATGCACATCTAAAAGAACAGCCAATGATGTAGTTAACGTTCAGTCTCCGTGGATGGTAGTGAAATTTTATGTCTTGAAAACGCTAAAGTTTGCAAGTAGAACTTGAAACACTATCTATGACAGAATTATGGAAAATCCCCGCTTTTGCATCATTTGTGTATGCATGCTGCATACTGATGATCTCGATCGCAATGAAATGCAATCATTGGATTACGGCATATTTTCATGGATTTAAACTCCCAAATTAGCACCAAATCATGTCAAAGAGAACAAATATGTCAAAGTCGGAGTCGTGCAAACCTGTAGATGACAAATCAACAGAAGATGGAGAGGAGCCAAGCACATCACAGGCTGACAAACATGATGATGATGTTGGTGATAGTATGGGTGCCGTATGTGACATAGACAATGCAACTGAGCTGGGGATGATTATAATGATCTTTGGGAATGCTTCCCAGAAGGCAAAATGAACATCAACACTGCCCCTAAAATGTAAAGTCTGCCCCCTACTTTTGATGAATGAGGCAAAAATTGCCCCTTTCAATGAACATGCAGAGAAAACACTGTAAATAGCAGAGATTTAATTTTCCTGATAGTTAAGAAGGATAATTAGTGTGAAACAGTCTTGGTATAAAATAACAGTACATGTTAGATTTATCACAATAAACCATCAACGGGGTACATTTTGAACTAAAATGTCAAATTCACTCAAGACTTTAGAAATACAAACAAGTTCTATTATTTGTTTGAAAACTAAATTTACTGATGAATAAAATTGATGGTAGGTATGTCCACCATCAACATATACTGGTACTTCACAAAACCTTGGCCAGTCTGGTGTTACTATTGTTGTTTGTGCAGCAACATTCCAAGATGCTAATGGTTTAATAGTTACATCATATTGCATACAGTACAACCACATCAAGGAACTGGAAAACTTGATAACAAAGGGTTTGGGCCAAACCATGATGATGAAAGGGTTTAATATTCTCCTGAATCATAGTTGATGTAACCATTTGTGTTGACGACTGGTATGTGACCAGGACTTCATGAGCTTATTCTAGAGACCTAGAGACAAGCTTGCTTAATACATATGATAGTTACTATCAGTACAATTCCATTCATTTTGATACTTGATAGCATTTCATGCATCTATCACTTTGGCACCTGCTAATTCAATCATTCAACATTGGTACCAACAGGCAGGGTAATGTTAGGCCCCAGCTCAATGCAGGAGGACTTTTTGTATTACACTCTATATCTGTTAATGCCTTGAAATATAATAACTGCTTAGAAAATCATTGCTTACACTACAACTTGAACTCTTTACTTGTTTTCAATACGTGGTATAACTTACATCCAGCTATCACAAGGGCCTGCACACAGTTTGTTCAGTTAAAATAGTCAATTTTAATTTCAAATAAATTACATAATAATATAATACAATATAAATGTAAAGTTTAATTTCAAAAATTTACCTCAGAGTATTGAGGGGCAATGCTGTGAGCTACTGAGCTTTCCAATTACTTTATCCATGTAGAGTATTTTCACTGAAAACATAGTACATCTGTTAATCACCCAATCCATGACTCATTACCTTTCATAGGGAATCAATTATCCTGAATATCCAATCAGCAGCACATATCATACCAGTAATTATGAACTGCTAATTGTATATTTGGTAATTGCCAACATTACCAGTTTATAATGTATAGGGGCTAGGATGGGCCATAGCTCACAGTGATGTCTATAAATTAATAAAAAAACCCCATAAACTGTAGTTTTTTTCAATAATTTTGTTTTTATTTTTCATCTTTGTAAACTGAAAACATCTGTTTGTAACCATCCATGTTTTTGTTTTAAGCCTCTTTCCAATCCACTGTAGCAAATTTCTGGACTGTTTTTTTCTGGATCTGCCATTGCAAAATGTGAATATATTTCTTGCATCAAAGAGAAACAAAAATTTGTCAGCAAAGTATTGGACCGCACAGTAGCCTGATACTGGCCAAAAATGCAAAATGGACTATGAAAAATGTACTTCATTGTTCCCAAAACTTCATCAGATATTGCACTCAGTTGAAGCAAAAAAACTCCACAACGAACACATACCTACAATTTTGTAACATTTCAACGGCTATGTCATTTGCTCCAAGTATTTAGTTAACATTGGAATGTTTTGCAATCAAATATTCACAGAAAGAAAGCTCATCTCTGTAAACTCTGTCAATCAATCAGGGATGTGACTCACTCCTACTGAAACTAAAAGAAAAAATAGTGTACAGTCATGTGAAAAATGGTGAAATAAAACTTCTGAGTATTTAGTAATTGTCCATTAGTGAGCTCAAAATTTGGTACTTCAACAAAACGCAAAGACAGTGATGAGCTCAGAAGTCTTGTGAGAGTGTGAAATACCTAGTAAAAGCTACTCATTTTACATTCAAGCTGCAAGTCCTCTACCTCTGGTTCTTGTACTTCTTGTTGCCATTGAGTATTGACATGGTAATTACTTATTTTTGCTTCTTTTGAAAGTTTTATCGAGTTTATTCAGCTTGTTTCAACATGGTAGCTAGCAACCATGGTTTTGAGGAAAGACAGACAAGTGTTGGCACCTCAAAACTGTACAGATAAATCACACTGTTGTACCCTGAGAGTTCCTGAGCTATGATGTCATTGAGTGGATTCCTTTAAAGGCAATATGAAATGAGGTACATGGTCTTGTCTACATTTTAAACAAAGGGTCCTACTTATTACTGCCCGTGACTGCCCGTAGCTGCCCGAGGACTGCCCGAGAACTGCCCGAGGACTGCCCGAGGAGCAAGTAGGCCAAATTTCGCCCATTTTAACACTAAGCCAATAGTTTCAACTTAAATCATGCCCAGCCAACCAAAAATATCATTGATTTGGTGTTTTCTGTAGCGGTTTTAGAGCCCGAAACACGCCGGGCTTTCGACTAGAAAGACGTCCCCATCTTGCTTGTTGAGATCATACCATTCAGTGCAAGGGGTGGTAGGCTGTCAGGCTGTACGCGCTCGGCGAGGTTATTGTGCCACCTCTCGGACTGAATGGTATGATCTCACTATGGGGCCTGCGACGTCCTTCAAGCCCGGCGTCTTCCGTGTTCCAAAACTGCCGGAGAAAACATTAGGTTAACGCCAAATCAATGATATTTTTGGTTGGCTGGGCATTATATAAACTGAACCTATTGGCCAAGTGTTAAAATGGGCGAAATTTGGCCCACTTTTCCCTCGGGCAGTGCTCGGGCAGTTCTCGGGCAGTCCTCGGGCAGCTACGGGCAGTCACGGGCAGTAATTAGTAGGACCGTAAACAAAACCACTGACACTGGACACCAATTTCACAGATTTGAAACTTGAAAACAAGAATGCCAAACATTGACATAGCCTAGCTAATCTGTATCAAAAATGTCGACAGACTGCCTACACTATTCAATGATTTTCAGTTTGCTAGAAAAATGGAATGTACCTCACAAATGTTGAGGCAGCCAAAAGTTTCTGTGATTGTGAAATTACACGCCATTTTTGTTTGTTAATTATCTACTCCTCTGAGGGGATCATGGAAATCAACTGACAAGTGTACACAACTATTCAACGACCTCTTGTGACATTTGACAGTACCTTTACACCATTCACCATTTAATTCTCATTAACTCTAAGTCTTAGTATTTACCTTTGACAATGATCTCTACATTTTTACATTTACAGACTGGCTCCTTTTTATGAACCTGCCAATGTCAATGTCCTACCATAAGTCAACTGCTCAGTCAGACACATTACAGGACACTGCTCTGTGTCAAAAATGGTATGGACCATGGACATAACAAACTGTCTATCAATAGTATTGATTTTTCCTCTTTGAACTCTTCAGCAAAAGGTACAAATAGAAACCATGCATGACAGCATTCAACCAAATTAATCCTCATTCAAAGTTGATGTCCACACCACCCATGGCTGATTGACATCCAGTACATCCATGACAATCTCCAGGTTCAATCAATCTTCCTGTGTGATGACTCTCTTTCCTCCCTGAGAAAAAATATATCCAAGATAAAAAATTAATTAACCAAGAGAATTTCACTGAGTTGATTTCATACGCCACAGTACAATGACACATTGTCTCATCATTCAGCTTGTATGTGGTTTTCCCTTTGCATTAAGAAAAATGACAAGACTTACCCATCTTCTGACAGTTTGTCATCTTCCATTGGGTCTATGACACCTACAGAGATCAATATAGAGACAGTGAGATGAAAGATGAGGAAGAGTCACGATGTGACATTTTTACGCAATGTTTATCAGTCACCAATTTTGAAAAAAAACACAACTACAGGAGAGCAATTAATGGAACTTTCTTCAGTCTAATACATGCATACATACCTACATGCATTACATACATACATACATACATACATACATACAGACAGACAGACAGACAGACGTACACGCATACTACACAAAAAATACTTCGGTGTACAAACACGTACACACACACACTGAACAGGCACCAGGTCATGGTCACTGTGGAGTGACCGTGACCACCACATCAATCTTTGGGGAGTGGGACAAGACTTACAACAATCTACATACTATAGTAAGTTCCCATCAAACCACGATGCAGACCATTTTTCCCATTAAAATCTTACGCACCTGGCTTTTTCAGTTGTGTGTACGTCTCTGCGATATCCCTTCCGTAGACAGACCATGCCAAGACGGTAAGGACCATGTTGCCACACAACATTGCAATGAGAACGAGACAGATGTTCATGTGGAACTCGTCAACGCCAATGAGCTCACAGATAGCGAAATACAGGCCTTTCTCTGCAAGTTCTTCTGTGCCGTTCACAACAGTTTCTTTGTTATTTGACATTTCGGAGTATTTATTCAAAGACTACTTACAGACATTCAATGGTAAACATGATTCGTCTGCAATATCGTGCATGTCCTTGGATGCGCTGACAAGTGATCACCGCGCGCGCGCCGTATTTGTATTATATGCAGTTCTTTGCTCAGTAATGTTTTCAAGTTGCCTGACCATCTGCAGGATTGATACGGATAAAAAATATTACTCAACTATACAAGGTATGTTTCAGTTAAGGAGTACCTTTAACAAGGGACACTGTCAAACAAAATGTAGGATTTCTTTCCCCATGTTCCCCGACGAACTTGCCAGACCTCTGATTTTCATCTTGTCGATGCTGAAGTTGGACTCAGTTTCGGATTCGATTTCGGATTCGGTTTCGGATTGGTTTCGGGTTTGAATAACTGAGAATAGTTTTATATTTCCAGCTTATTTTATTATTTTATTTATTTTCGAAGGATATGAAAACTGCTGATACACAAGGAGATATTTTGACTAGATCACCTTACTTCACATGTAGCATGTATTTCATGACATAAATGTTTCGCAAAAATCATAATTTATACAGTTTAAAAGACAAATCACTTTAGGAAGTAGAGCAAGACAATGACTTAGTGAATAACTACACAAGGCAAAACTGCTGAAAAATTAGTCAAAAGTTACAACTTATGAGATGTCCATGCCAATCATGGGCATTATGCAGTTCGGATTATTGAAGCTAACAGTACTTCGCACAATACAAAGAAATGCATTCAATGCAGTCTTTATTATACAACACATAAACTGATTGTATAAGTCCGAGCGTTTAGTATGGTATATTCAAAATGAAATATATATAGAACAGCATCTACACATAGCCCTGTGTACCGTGCTGTGTCTTCCTGTGGTTGGAATGCTGGGAACACACAGCACAATACACAGGGCTAGTACAGCATCAATCAAAACATCAAAGTAATACAACACGTTAGCATTACACCATGTGATACACAGTGTGACATATACACAAATTCTAGTATAAATGTTTTTGTAAACTTTGTCGTTTTCCATGCTCGACACTTCCTATCAATTTAGAATTAAAGCACTGGGAAGCCAGGGGAAAATAAAATACATACAAACAAACAAATATATAAATAACTAAATAAAAAACAAACAAACAAACAAATAAGCATATAAATACATTAATAAATGATAATTAAACGTACAGACAAACAAACAGAAACAAATATATATATGTATATATATATATATATATATATATATATATATATACACATCTATATATAAATAGATAAATAAATAAATAAATTTATAACGCTCTGCTTTAGCATCAAGCACTGTAATTTCCCACGAGAACATCTGTATACTTTGATACATACATATATATATATATATATATATATATATATATATATATATATATATATTGAAAAAAGATTGAAATGATTGACTGAACAGCTCATGCAACAATCATCATGCGACGGTAGTGCCACTACTCAATACTAATACTATGTATTTGTATGCTTGTTTGTATGTTCGTTTATTTATATTTTTTTTGTTTATTAATTTGTTTGTTTGTATGCTTGTTTGTTTGTTTTTCCCTGGTTCCCTGTGATTAAAGCGCTTCGAAGTTTTCAGTAATTTCTACTTTTTAACCATTTTATTTGTGAATATATGCACACAATTTATGCTGTGAAATATATACTACATATGCAAACAGGTAATCCAGTGAAAACATATGTTTTTGACGACAAGTATTTATCTTCGCATACGAAAGTGTCATAAAGTCGGCTGAAAATATAAAACCTCTTTCAGTTACTTAAATCCGAAACTCAATTTGAAACTGAGTCTAACTTCAGCATCGTCTTAACTTTCCATCCTTCTTGACACAGAGGGCGCACACATCGTTTCAAGGGTCATCTTGGGTCATCAGGCCTGACACAACCAAAGTCCAACGCAGAAAAACACCACCATGTAAACGCTGCTTCCACACGGTACTTACGGTAGTATCATTACCTGGACTAGTCTTTGGTTAAAGACCGCTACGCTCTGCCTCTCAACCTCAGCTCAAAGGTATCCATGGCATCAAACGAGTACGACCAGGAAAAGGGTGCCCGCCAACCGAAAGAATCAGACCCACTGATTGTTTCCCACAGAGGCAAGGGCTCACCAGCACCGGTAAAGCGAAAGTGCCTGTGTAGCTCTCAAGGTTGTTTCGTCACCAGGCTGTGGTCCATATTTACAATCTTTTTTATTTTACTCCTCGTTTCGGTCGCTGTTTTCATCACGTATTACCTCACAAGGAGACACTACATCGACACCTATGGTTTACCACCAGAGCCCCAAGCTCAACCAAGTCCAGCCTTTCACGGCCGACTTTCTGAAGATTTGAAGCCGATCAACTACAATGTAAGGGTCACCCCTTATTTAGATGAAGAAGACGGAGACAAAAGATTTACTTTTGACGGGGAAGTGGCCATACAAATAGAATGCTTCCAGAGAACAAATGTTATCGTTTTGCACACTTTAAAACTTGAGGTGAACACGTCCTCCATAGCTGTCGAAAATCTCAACACCAGCGAGAATGTAATCATAAGAAGAACTGATGGCGATCAAGAATATGACTTCTTCCGAATACACCTTGGTCGCTCCCTCTCGACGGGGAATCGGTACCTCGTGTCGATGCGCTACACCGGTACACTGAACAGCACCGACGCCAACGGTAGACTTGTTGGATTCTATCAGAGCTCGTATGAGAGTGACGGAGATACCAGGTTGGTTGCACTAGCAGTAGCTGGCAATGCTAATGCTTTTAAATATCACACAGTTTATTTCATGGAATTTGCATCGGAAGAGCATATTACAAATTACTGATTGATTGATCAATTTTTGGTAGCCTCAGTGGTACTACTGGTAGAGAAATCTTTCATTTGCTTGAAAGTGCTTGTACCTCTCTCCCCTGTCTACTAATCAAATACTACAAGGCTTAAACAACATCCTTCCCAGGACCAAAGAAATTTGCAACAATAAAGGGAACTTTTGCTTCCAATCACTCGTGCATAAAAGTTAAGTTTCAAGTTACAGTCTGCCTTCACCGAACGCCATGTGAAATGTGCAATTTGTGAAGTGAAAGTGTTGCAACATCATCAAAGTAACATATCTACATGCAAACACCCTTGTCTGGGGTCTATCAAACAGTAGTAAATAACAGGAAAAAAGGAATAAAAATCTGCAGTATTTTGTACATTGAACAAACACTAATTTGGTATATAATAGCTTAAAAGCAAAGTGCTGACGGAAAGTGGGTGTGTTACTTTTAAAGCGCATGTGATCAAAAATCGAACTTTGACCCTTTTGTAAATCACATGATAAACCACTCATCATCCAAAGAACTAGGCCTATATATTCAAATTAGCATATCACATGAAAATCACATTTATTTACTTGACTACATGTTTGTTTTTTACTTATTTAGTCGTGTTCACAAAATTACATTATCATAGAAGCAAACCCATAAATTAACATAATATATTCACTATATACCGGTACAACTAGAAAATAAGCTTTTCATTTGAAAACCTTTACCAGCTTGTTCCACATCTTTTGATACAATTCCAATTAAGCTTATGGTGCACTCAAGTAATATCTATTTTCACTGAGTGTAGCACTAGTAGTGCAGTAATTTGAATTTTCACAAGGTTCCAAACAAGAATTGCATTCCATTCTAATTAAACAGTATGTATTAAAGATTGAATCATGTAGCTAGTCTCAACAATATGTTGATGTTGTTGACTTTAAAGCTGTAATGTCTCCGGAGACCACAGACTTTTAGCAACAACTTCATTGTTATCGCAACGAAAAATTAACATAGTCATCATGACTATGTTAAAGGCATGCAACAGACGGCCAAATTGGTATGACTCATACAAATTTGGCCATCTGCTGCATGCCTTTATGAATAAATTCACTCTTGAACAGAACAAATATTATAAACATGAGGTGTTTTTGTTATGGCCAGTACCCCGGTAAATGTTGTCAGGGTTTCCCCAGTCATTTTACCGGGGTTCCCCTTGGTGTATCAATGCAATCAGATTAGGGGCAGTAGAAATGTTACCAGGTTCTCAATGCAAATCATTGACCAATACTTATGGCGCGTAATCAAGGCCAATATTCTAACTCCCAATTTTCAACTATACAACTCGACATTCAACATTCAAACTCCCCATTTTCAACTATACAAAGCGACATTCAACATTCAAACTCCCCATTTTCAACTATACAACTCGACATTCAACATTCAAACTCCCCATTTTCAACTCTAAGCTTACAACTCAACATTCAACTATCGAACTCAACATTTGGGATTGCTATTCCCCATTTTCAACTTTCGAACTCCACATTTTCAACTCTTGAACTCAACATTTAGGATTCGCATTCTCCCTAGGCATCCCTAACTTGCTTCATTGTAGTTACCCACGTTTTTCCTTCTGGGCTATACTACGTCAGAACGCGTCATA
>LD349464.1:49382-68705 GCA_001465055.1 Ptychodera flava
CCAGTATCCTATGTTTTTCTAATAACCTAGGTGGTCTTATTATTGCTCATGCGCAGACTAAATAGAATTAAAACCAACAACCTAAGGCGTCGGTGTTTTTCAATGTTTGTAAAAACTGAATTTCTCGATGTCAAACTCGCTCCAATTGCTTCTTGACAGTCATTTTAGAATGGGAAAATTCACAAACAGAGAGGTTGGTCGCCACGGACAAGTAACTTTTGGCTTATTGACCTGAAAATTAAGTCAGTGTTTGTTGAAAATTCAAAGACTTGACCCGTTGACACCAAATATTGCTCATGACTTCATTGCATGCGGTCTTGCCACTCACTGTCCCTCAACAAGTTAACATTGAAGAGTACGTTTTAGTAAAAGTCCAATTTTATGTGGTGATTTTTAACCACTTGACTTTATTTTTACATTATTATAAAAGTTCATACAAAGCACAAAAACCGCTGTGTGTTTCTTTTTTTACCGTATCGACATATTGTGAGTCACCGTAACTTCACAGTCAATGCAATGAACTTTGGTGAACGTACGTTCCACTAGCTGAACAGCTTTTTCATATGCAAAATCAGCGTACGGTAATTTACGGGTACCGGTGTATTGTTTGAACTGGATTTTATTGACAGCGATTATTATATATATGATTCTTTTCGTCAACTCTTCATGCAATTTTATGAAAAATCTTATGGAAGTGTTCACAATGACATAATATGATTATTTTTGTTGTTTAAGTCCGTGTTCCCTCACCAGAAAATCGCTCTCGTGAATTAGATTTCTAGGTAATTATTTTTTTCACTTGTCCCGTCGGGCAAGTGGCATCGGAGGTTCACTTGCCCGAACGCGACTTTCACTTGCCCCGGGCAATCGGACAACCCTTAGTGTCTTTCCCTGAAAGTACAGATAATTTCAATCTCCATTTTTGATAAGTGTGCTTTCCTGTAACATAAAAAATTACCTATCATACCTCAATCTCTGGAGTATGCTTTGAGTGGATTTCTACATGGTTGTCACGTGCAGAAACATTTTTTCAACCTGTTCCAATTGGTCTCCAGCTTAGTTGAAGTTTGCTCTTCAAAATAGTAACCATAGTAAATTTCAATGCACAAACGAATTGGCCGTTTTACTAGCATCTTATGACATGATAAAACATTAAAATTCATCTGACATTTATGAAACTGTTTTGATTAAACTATGTATATTTAAACAAGATTGTTGACTATGTCAAGCTGATAGTAAAGTTTTTCCTTGCAATGGCTTTTGCCATCCATGGTCCGGGCCGTCCCTCCTTTGTGGAGGGGCCATGTTCCATCATGCCAGCCATGGTCCCTCCATTGTTGAGGGACCTTGTTCCATCACAAAAAAAGTTAGAAAGGCTATAAGCATTAGAAATTAAATGATGCTGTGATACTGGTAGCCTTGCGCTTTAGTTACCACGACAATTTCCATCCTGTACAAAGAACCCAATTCTTACAACCCAATGAAAGTGTTCTGCATATTTGTCTTATTATGAGAGAATTTTATCAGGGAGTTGAAGGATTCTTAGATCTTTGACAGCCCACTTATTGCTTTCCATTTTTAATCAGGTTGTTATCCTGATTACCCAATGTTCAAATTTTCCCCTTTGAGAAAATTTACAAATTAAGTCATCAAAAATGTATGTACAGTGTTTAGATCATTCTACTACGTTGGTTTTGTTATGGTATGATCAGCTTTTGTTCTGGGTGTAGTTTCTTGTTCTAGTCCCAATATCATGTAAATTTGTCCTACACTGTTCATCTTATCAATGCAGCCTGTATATATGTGATATTCAATTTTATTGTTGACAAGTGAATTTTATTCTGTATTAGATTTAATTTGTCAACAATAACAAACTAATATTGCATCTTGTACTCAATATATGGCATTGGCAAGACTGATACATTTTATGCTTCAAATACTTTAAAGGTATACCGTCACTTGTAATCTAAATATGCCCATATATGGTCAAAGGGACGTTCCTTGGTATCCAAAATGCCCATGCGAGGGTGCTGTTTTTAAAAAGCGGCCACCCGCTTAAAATCTGTGATTGGTTAGATTTTCTCTTTCCATGGTAACTGTGGCAAGTTGGAACAGGTGACAGTATACCTTTAAGGAGTGGAGTGAAAACATTCATTCATTGTGTTTGTCCAAAAAAAAATGATTCTCTGAAAAGCTACAGTCATTGTCCATCAAAACTAGTTTTCCCTGTGTGTTCATGGTTTTTTTACAGTTCCGAGTGTGGTCAACTGCTGACAACCTGATTGCCACTGAGTATGCGCTGGAGTTTGGTAGTGAATGCCTGACGTACTTTGAAGACCTGTGGGGTATCCCGTACCCCTTGCCTAAAATGGGTAAGTTGGTGAGTTTGTGGGGTGACAATAAAGCACTGAACTGTCAACACATTCCAACTTTTTACTTACTTTTAAAATAATTTTGCAATTCCCTGAAACAGTGATAAAAAAGTACCTGAGTTACCGGGTAAGTTTTTTAGATAATCTTCTCTTTCTGCTTCTCTCAAGATGCCTTTCAGAGCATGTTGTACATACATAGAAGTAATTTTCCTATGCATTGTTGTGCTTTTTTTGATGCAAAAGAAATATTTGATTCTTGCTTGCAAATCTTATCTCATTTTGGCTCAGTTCTTTACAAACGCTATAAAGGTTATTTGGCATTGAAAAATAACATTGATATAAGCAAAATGTCTAATGTGAGTTCCGTGCGTGCTTCTTTCATAGATATGATAGCACTGCCCATGTTCAGTTCTGGAGCCATGGAGAACTGGGGTCTGATCACATACCGTGATTACAGGATGCTGGTTTTTGAAGACGATCCTCCATCACAGAGACAAGCAGCAGCATTGGTGATAACCCATGAGTTAATTCATATGGTAAGTCTCATCTGGGCAGGATATGTTCAGCCTCTATTGGGCATTAAACTAAACGCTCTGACTGCCGCTACTGCTGTACTCGGCATCAGTCATTCTATCAGCAAAGAGTTGACCAATTTGTTATAGTTGTTTATTTTTAAAAGAAATCATATTGTAAAATTTAGTGCAAAGCATCTCATGGCACTTGAAATGGGTGTAACGTTTTAATGCCATCCATTATGCAAACTATGAACTTGTAATTTTGTTGACAAAGGACAGTTTTGTCGCACAAATATTAGCAAGCACCCTTGATCATGTTCATGCAATGTTAAAATATTCATTCATATTCAAAAGCAATGAATCAATCATTCCTAACACCAGATAAATATTGAATAATTGTCAAAATAACTTGGGTCTCTAGATCAAATTAGTTTTAAATTAATTGATAAGCCCTAGAAAACACGGTGATGTCTGGGCTTTGATCCTTACACAGTGGTTTGGAAATCTGGTCACACTGTCTTTGTGGGATGACACCTGGCTCAATGAGGGATTTGCTACATATTACATGGTGTCAGGAGTAAATAACCTCAATGCTGACTGGATGATGGTAAAGTAGAAATGTGTGCTCTGAAAGGGTAATGCCAGTTTCAATGTTGATCTGTCTTCACAGTGGTTCGGCAACCTAGTGACTCTAGCCTGGTGGGATGATACCTGGCTGAACGAAGGTTTTGCAACATTCTATGAGAAGGCTGGTGTGGAAAGACTAAATCCTGACTGGCAGATCGTAAGTGCTGTATATCACATAAATGTTTGATCTTGTCAGTGTTGTTGTCAGACCTTGTTACTGCCAAGCTTTGGTATGACCTTGTCATTTTGAGTGGAAAAGTGGATCTGTATATACTTTGAAAAGGGGATTAAAACTTGCTATAAAAAGAAAGAGCCTTACTTTTAAAAATATTCAGGAAAACTAATGAGATCATAGGAGCAAATTATTACTGATCATGAAGGCAGGTTTCAGTGGATTCAGTTACATTCAGGGTAAAAGTTTACCCACAGTAGCTCTATCAAAATATTTCTATCTGCACTGTTCATTAGTTCATGACTGTTTGCTCTGTACTCTGTTCATTTCTCTTAAATTTCACACTAATTCCATGGTATGAAACATGTCAAAAAATGTCAGTCATTCATTTGGAAGTTGCACATCTTGAATTTAAAAAAATGCATATTTCAGCCACATAAATAATGTTTTTATTGCATTTCAACACTTTCTGTTCATCAGTATGAACAATTTTACCAAGACATGGTGACGTTTGATTCATTACGGGATGATGGACATTTTGGCTCTCATCCCACAGTGATGCCTGTTGGCTGGTATCATGAGTTGAGAGGTCAGTTCGGATCCCAATCCTATGAACGGGTAAGAGAACGTAGCTGTTATTGGCTGGCATGCCCACCAGAATCTTATTTTCTCCTTAAATGCTAAAAGTTACAGTTTTAGGAATTATTTTAACATATTAAGGTTTTCTTAGCAATAATAAAAATACAGGCAAAAACTGAAGAACAATGGGCCACATTGTCGTTATGGTAGAAATCTGTGCCTGTCTAAGGGTTCCTTTTGGTGAATAAATGCAAACACACCCCCTAAGTTAATGTGTAATTGTACTACAGCCTGGCATGGGTCCGACATCTTCAGTCTTGCTCAAATGCTATGCAGAGAAGCAATACATTTAGACTCGACAAGTTATTGGTAGTATAATGCACCTCGAAAGTGAATGCCTCATACTTTTGCTCCAATGAAACTTCCAACCATTCTCTTGTAAAGACAAGAATAAAAATTCGGGGTTACAATGCAAAGTTTGGTACTAGAGAAACAAATTACCTAACATTTACCGATAAATGAAATTCAAAATGGCCGCTCTCTCTGTGTTAACTTTACGGGGAAGACCAAAATTTTTGATTTTGAAAAATAACAATGATGGTAAAAAGTTCTCTTTTACTCGAAGACTTTTAAAATGAGCCCCAACAAGTGGTAGATTAGAAAAGAATCATTAAAATTTGAGTCTGAATACATGTATCTGTCTCATCTCTTAGGCCCATTCTACCTGAATGCTGTCGTATATCATGTTTTTTAGTTGTGTACAGTATTTTTCTGATATTGATGAACATAACTTTACATCCATACCTCTTCGCATCAATCATTCTTCAAGATATTCTCTCCTTTGATGTTGACAATTCAATGTTGATATAAATTTGAAACTGATCTAATAAATGCCTGCGTAATTTCAGAATTTCTTAATTGCCTCCAGTGAAGCGGACTAGTTTGGGTACATAATTGACTTTGGTGGTAAATATATGCATGAGCTTACGAGAATGCTTGCTCACTTCAGTGTGATTAATAATTTATTATGTCATTTCTACTCAACTTCACAGGGTTCTGCTATGCTGATGATGATTATATCTTTTCTTGGAGAAGACGTCTTCTTTGAAGGAGTCAACAACTATCTGAGAGATAAAGCCTACGGCAATGCTGCCAGAGCTGACTTATGGAATCACTTGACACAGGTATAAACACCTAGCCATATCTGTATCATTGCACCTCATCATCAATTTTAAAGGTCAAGTTCAGGAAATGTCTTGCATCCATTGGAACCTCAATTCTCCAACTTGGAGAAAGAGTCCTCTGATTAAGGGTCTGTGATGGAGCTTGTAACCGATGTGTGTGCTATTGACAAATAAGAAAAAAAATTAAAGGGATAGTTCATCAAGGCTGATCTTTACATATGTGCTAGTTTTTAGGTCCCTTACTCCTGAAAAGCCATTCTTACAATTTATAACTTGCGTGATTTTTTTTACAAAAATGGACGAAAGTAGTGGCTAAATTGGCAGTTTAGGGCAGGGTATTTTGAATCATGGGTTAAAAGTGCCAAGCTTGGCACTTTCATCATGTGATATGGCAGGGACCATCTTTAGTTGGGTATGCCGCATTGTCATTCACGATCATACCAGGCCGTGCATATTTGTATAACTATTGTTTATGTTATGCAAATACACACGGTCTAGCGTGAACGTGAATGAATGGACAGCGCCATACCCATCGGAAGATGGTTACTGCCATATCATGTGATGAAAGTGCCGAGCTTGGGGCTTTTTTCCCCATGATTCAAAATACATTGCCCTAAACTGCAACTTCTGCCACTATTTTGTCCATTTTTTTGTAAAATATCGCACGAATTATGAACGGCGAAAATGGCTTTTCTGGAATAAATGACCCCACAGCTGGCACGTATGTAAAATCAGCCTTGGTGAAGTTCCCCTTTAAGAGGGCTGAGTGCGCCATCATCAGGCATTTCATGTTTTTTCACTTGTTATATCATTTGTCTGAGCCTTGCTCCTACCAGTGAAGGTGGTGGACAAACGAAATAGTAGCTGTAATTCACCAGTACCAGAAATTGATGAAAATGAGTCTACGTGTTCAGTAATCTAGTGTTATTAGAGCTAGAACCAGGGTGATATAATTTCTTTGCTCATCACCATTTTATTACAATGCTTGTTCATCACAATTTCAAGATTGTTGCCGAACCAAGTAATCAAAATATTTTCTCATCAAGAAAAAATTACAAAAAAATATTGTCAAGAGACACTAGCACATGAATAATTTGTCTTGTCAAAGTTCGGATCAGTTTAGGTCTTTGTACATTCATGTCTCTGCGGAGATAGTTACTTTCAAAAACTAATAAGTGTGTGTGAGTTGTTTCTTTGTCACACCGCTAAATGGCATTTTTTTCAAATGAACCATCACATTTGCTCATGATACGAAGAGTTGAATAATTAATATCATGGTGTTATTGCTGATAGAAAATGACTGAACTGCAAAATAAAAAGTGATTGTAGAGTGAGGAAACGAGCTCTACAAACTTTTGACCTACATGGTTGCATACATGAGGGTATAAGTGTGCAATGACGTGACAGAACGAAATGAGGGGGTGGGGGAGGGAGTTTGGTACAAAGTGTGGTAAGTTCTGAAACCGATGATATATGATCCTATAAAGAACAACAATAATCCGATGGTTGTGTCCATACAGGTTTTGGAAAAGCACAATTATTCATGCATGAGGTTGATTAACCTGTTCACCCCCATGTCCCTGTAAACATGTCCACACTCACCTTTGTTAACAATGGGTTTGGGCCAAACTATGGTGGTGAAGGGGTTAAAAAGATTGACTCCTGGTGATGTTAGGGTCACTTCAATCTGTGAATACTTTGCATTGCACCACACACAGGCCGACGTCGGCAGAGGAAACCACAGTGTCGAAGAAATCATGGATCCCTGGCTTCTGCAACTTGGCTATCCTGTTGTCACGGTAACCAGGACAGCCAATCAAGTGACAGCAACGCAAGAACGGTTTCTACTTGACCCCAATGATGAACCTTTGATACCGGGAGAATATCCTGAACTAGGGTAAAGGATGTTGCATTGCATTCAAGTGTTGAAGTTTTGGTAGAATTTGTTTGTTTGATATTTGATTTCAGCTTAAAATTTTTCCTGATTTAAGCAGCTAAGTCAAATATCATTTGCAAAATATGAATATCCTAATTGACTCTCAAGTGACCTAGTGGTAAGCTTTGACTTAAAAATGTTCAAAAGAAAACTTCTATAGCAGAGTATATAAGATTATATACTGTACTTGAATGTTGTAGACTATAATTGCTATCTTTTATCTGTAACAGGCCATGGTCTATACCACTAACATATATCCATAGAGATGGATTTTCACTCCAACAACAGTGGTTGACTTCAGAATCAGGTTCGTGAGATGATCAGAAAATTCATTTATGATTCTATACATGGTTTACCATGGACTGATAAAGGTGTACACTATCCTAGTTAGGTGTATAGGTGTTCTGAATGAACGAAGTTCATGTCCATTTTAAGAGATGGTACATTCTGTCGCTGGTTATTTGGAGTGAACTGACTGTTAGTCATCCTGTTTAAAGTGATATCCCTCATGAAAAGTATAATTCCCAAAACAACCCTCAGGAAAAGTGTAGAATGGATGAATACATTGTATGTACCCAGCAACAAGAGATGAAATCCTGTATTCCCTGTTGCTTAGAGCTGTCTCTTCATATTGAATGGTGTCATCTAGAAAGTCTTCATGGTGTTCTAGTCATGCTCAATCAATTGTTTTCTGACTATATTATGATTTGTCCTTCTTTTCCAGTGACCTTTAACCTGTCTGGTGCTGGTGCAGGTGATTGGCTGTTGGTGAACATTAACCAGACTGGATACTATAGAGTCAATTACGATGATGATAACTGGATGAAGTTAATTGATCAGTTGAAGCAAGGTCACCAAGCACTAACAAATCAGAATAGGGCAGCTCTGGTTGATGATGCCTTCAACCTTGGCCAGGCCCAGAGGGTGAACTTCACCATTCCGCTGGAACTCATGGGTTACATGACTAATGAAATGGACTACGGACCCTGGAAAGCCGCCGAGAATGGCGTCAAGTACATTGACAGAATGTTGAAAAGATCAGCCCTGTATGGCGATCTTAGGGTGAGCTGATAGCTATTCTTTGTGATCAGGGATTGTACCCTTATGTCTTCCTTCAGTGTTGATGCTCTGGTGATTATGTGGTTACAAAAAAAATAAAACAATGTCCATCACAAACAAGTGATTTAAGAAAAGCTTCATAATTGTGTATTTCAACCCCATGTATTTGTTTGCCATCGTCTACTTTAAGTACTTAGAATTCCTGATAACATTGAGTCGGAATAATCATTTTAGGTGTACATTCAGATGATTTTTTGTCACATATTACAATCTTGTTTGATAAAAGGTTATCCTGGGTCATAAAACTTGGTGTAGAAAGATTTACAAATGATTTTTTCGTATAAAAAAACATATATAAACAAAATAAAATTATCATTAAATGAAAGTTACATATTGTTTTAGAAAGACATTTCGTAATCGTAATTTGAACACCTTCATTTGTCATCCTCAGTGTCTTTGCCATGTTTTCCTTTTTTCTAGAGATTTGTAAACACCCAGATTAGTCCTCTGTACAGTCAGTTTGGATGGCATCTGACAGCATTGGATCACGTAGACTAGTAAGTATAGAGTCTCCTGTCTTTTCTGATTTACAGAATTATTTGGAAACTACACACATTTGTCATCAAATGAAAGTGCACGTTTGATGAAGCGGGGTCTGGCAACACCTAAAATGTCTCTTTTTTTCAGGAGAGACTTGCTGAAATACATCAGTGTTGAATTCACTCATTTTGCAATATTATTTGTCAACATGGACTCTTTTGACCCCTGATACAAGTTCTCACTCTAGTTCAAGTCTCCATGAGTTTGCAGGAGGCACTCACAATCCACATAGTGATCAGAATTAATCCTTTCACCACCTTTGTTTGGCCCAATCCCGTTGTTATCAATGGTGAGTGTGGACCTGTTTACAGGGAACTTGGGATGAACAGGTTAGCTTGCAAAAAATTGGGCTTCCAGCAATGAGCAGTGTTTCAGCCTGTCCGCTGTTAATCCTCTTTCTCCCAAGTGGTATTTATTTCTATGGTTTTTTGTATGGAGCCTGGTAAAAAGGGGATTAATTGGGTTTTGGAACCTGTTCTGTGCATTATTTCTCTGTTGTTCTCCAGTCCATATCTTGTCCTTATAAGGCTCTTATGAAAAGATATTACCGTAAAATTCCCAATTGAAGCCGCGGCTTGTATTAGAAACATTTTTGAGGGACCCCTGGGACCACGCACTGAAGTCATGGTGCGGCTTCAATTACGTACATTTCCTGCGTTTCGATATTTTTCTCAATGCTCACCAAGCATTGCAGGGACAATCGCTATTGTTATGCAAATTGGTACCAATGAATTCTGCGTGAATAAATTACCCGCATAAAAAGTCCCTACCCTAGTGTAACTCCAATATAGAAATGTTAGGAGAGTGTATTTGGTCGTTAAACTTGGTAAAATTCCTTTTAGATAATAAGGAAACTATTAAAAGATGTTAAAACAATAGGAAACTGGAGTTCCCTTGACAGCATCGTAAGGAAAATGACACGTTTTTCCAGCACTTTCTTGATTCTCTGACCCTGGTCACCCCCGTCCTCTAAATAGAATAGTCTCACTAAGGTCGGCCATGTTGATCAGCAGCGGGCATTATGTCTTTGTTTCAAGTGGTTTCAAGGGGTTTTTGGACCCTGAAATTTCACAAAAATGTCACTTCTGTATTCAGAGATTGTACAATCAATTTCTTTGGACGTGTAAGTCGATTTTGAAAGCAATAGAAGATCAAATGGTGTTGAAAAAAAATCGTGCATAAAATTAGCATAAATTAAGCGTCCACTACAGATGGGTCCCCTTGATTTACAGCCGTCTTGTGTTGCCGAACCGGTGGCTCGTACTCGAATAGTGCAATAAAGGCAAGTGAATGACCTTTGGTAACTTAACTGCCATGTTTTTGTGAACTATTTTGCGGTCAAATTTTATTTTCTCATGATCAAAAACGGAACGTGTACAAGCTTATACGCGCCCACCATGGTCATTCAACAGCCACAGTACAGTATAGGCATGGCAGTTCATTATGGCAATATGATGCAGGTGGTGGTGTTGTACGTCAGGCATCGGTAAGGGTACGTGGGTATTGAATGAAAATACGTATTTGAAACATGGTATCTCAATCTCTCAACTATTTTAACTTGTACACAAACACCGTTGCTTCAAAATTGTTGCATCAGGTATTGACGGCGGGAACGTTTACCACACTGACAAAAACGTCGGCCGTGTTCAAACATACACACAAACGTACCGATACATGGGGCATTGTTTGTACTTTTGTTACTATCATTGACAAAATGCACAATGGTAGAAGTGTTAAAAAGGAACTTTTTATTGTGTATTTTTTCTGTAAGAAAGACACCTGTCAATCATTAGCACAAGTCAATGACGCATTGCAAGCCAGCTGGTGTGAATTTCAGCATGCATTGTTTCATGATGGGCTCAGAGAAGGGGTGCGGCTTCTATTATGGTATATGGTACAATGCAAAAATCCCAAATGGGCAAACAATGAGCCAAGACAATGTTTCAAAGTCAGGGTGCGGCTTCAATTAGAGGTGCGGCCTCAATTGGGAATTTTACGGTATTATCGTATTGTCAGTGTTGTATACTTGCTTGCACAATCATCCGACAGTTCACCATTGTCTTTGTGAAACAATGCAGTTGCTTTTTGCACTTGCAAGTTAGATTAACATTTCATTTATTGTGTATGAGTGGAAAAATGTTTTTGAAGGTTTCAATGCACAGCCTAGAAAGAATTGTTCCATTTAAATGATGAGAAAATTATCCCAAGCTAACAGCTAAATCCATGGCTATGGTGGTGATATTGACTTCTATGCTATCCATAGTTAAGCTGATTCCACCTTTAGGTTCACTGAAATGGAATTTAGAGTTTTTCACTGTTTGCTTCCAAGGTCTACAATTTAAGTGATCAATCAGTGTTGCCAGATTAGAAAATTGCTGGCAGTCTTCGGTTTTTATCAGAGAAAATTGAAATTGTTCTCAAAATTATCATTTAACCCTATAGAGAGGGTAGTTTCCCTCTGGAATCCTTATGATTTCTCTGGAATTCTTAAAAGTTAATTTTCTATGGACAGTGACATTATTACATTCACAATGTGAATTGTCATATTTATTTGTTCCGTAGTTTTCACATCTGCTGACAAAGAAATATAAGAATAAAAGAATTTTATTGCAAGATGAATAGTTTCAGACTGTTCAAATTGCATCTTTCTCAACAGTCATAGCGCAGTAGTTGGCATTCGAATGGCATGTAACTACGGCAACAGAAATTGTACCAACAAAGCTGGAGAGGTCTTTGATGAATGGTTAGAAGATCCCGTGTCATACAGGTGAGCAAAGACAGCCGCCATTTTGGATTTTAAATACTGGTAAATTTTTGGTAATTTCTCTTCCGTGTACCAAAATCCCCTCCCTCCATGATTTTAATCGTAAATTATGAAATAGAATGGTCTAAACTTTCCTTGAGGAAAGTTTGAACAAAAGCTTAGAAGTTACAGTTTCATGACATGTACTACCTTAAGGTTACCATGGTAAAATATTTGTATCATATGATAATACCATGTTTGGTCTAGCATTGCAGCAATTTTTATTTTCATTATTGCATACATCTATATCTGTATCATATTACAGCCTTAGCATAGATATCAGAGCCACTGTTGTATGCATTGGCCTTATGAACGGAGATGAAGTCGAATGGGACGCTGTCCACGCCGTCCTTGAGACCACACGTGGTTCTCCAGATACCAGGCTTGCAGACGACCTCAAGCAAGCCCTGGCATGCAGCGCTAAGCCGTGGATATTACAGACGTACATGGACAAGTACCTGCACACCGGTGAAGCCACTCAGATTATCAGCTATGTAGCTAATACCACAACTGTTGGGTTTCTGCTGGCCTGGGATTATGCCCTGGAGCACTTTGAGACCCTTTTGCAGATGTAAGACAATACTTCCTCGTTTTACTGTACAGGCTGTCATATTTGTCACTTCCCATAGGATTACATTGAAATTTGCTGGAAAATCAATTTCTACCAATGTCATTTTCATGAAAATTTGCACAAAGCTCAGTCTAGAGAAATAAATAATACTGATCAAATAAAATCATATGGTCACCGCGCTAAATTTTGAGATAAACAGCATTGAATTTTTTCGTCCATAGAAAATGCATTGGTGAAAAAATGCTGACTCAGCATTTTTTCTCACAAATGGCAAAATTCATGGTCATTTATTTCACATACGAGCGCGGTGACCCCTATATTTTATCACACATTTTGATAATACTTACAAAGGAGAATCCAAAAATTGACAATTTAGAGAAATGACATTACTTTTAATTTTACCGATCGTACATCCTTAATGAAGGGGCTGAATTGATAGGTTTTTATGGGGTTTTTTGGTAGCATTTTCTTTAAAAGAATTATTAAAATGTTGGGTTTTTAAGATTGTTGTTGTTCCTCGCAATAATGCAGATGTGGCTCAAAGGTTACATATGTTGTTCTGAATACTTGCATGATGTAGTAGGTACTGCAGTGAGCGTTGTTTGCTGTATTGGACAGTAGAAAAAGTAACAGTTAAGGAGGTGAAAATTTGCTCAGCATCTAGTAATCCGTTTTCCTTTCAGTGATGAGACTGCAGCGTATGATTTGATGTGGCAGTTTAGCAACACCATGAACACACCAGCCGACAAAGACAAGGTACATTTTCTCAAATGGTTTGCTCTTCATTGTGAGATTTGTTTACAGATCAGAATAACTAGTATCATGTTTGATCTTTCTGTGAAAGATTTTCGAGGTACTTTGGTGGGTGGGTATGGACGACCAGTTCTTCAACAATGTTCTAATAGCGAATTGTAGAGATTACACTTAATTTTTCGGTTTACTTCTACAGACATTGAAAGAGCTCACGAAAGCAACTGTTCAAAATTTGGTAGCAGACTTTTTCTGAAAAGCATAACAAACTGATCTTTTGACCTCTCAGACAGTTGAAAGTGACAGTTCATCTAGAAGAGTGTCACTTTAAAATCATTTTTACATAAAACAATATTGCGTGCTCAAACGTAAATGTATATTAAAAAACAACATTTTTTAAAAATAATTGACCCATAGTTCTGAAATGAGAATGAATTTTGAACTTTCATCCTCAGTTCTTGCATCGATCTGGAACAGGCTGGTAGTTTCCATGGATCATTCCTTTACTACAAATTAACATTGTTCTTTTTGTCTTTTCATTGTCATTATCCAGTTGGATGACTTTGGCAGCAAATACAATAAGATGCCGGCAGACAGTGCTCTAGGTTTCTATAAGGCCAGGAGAAAAGTGCACACCAATATCCAGTGGATGGAGAAGAACTATCAAGAAATTGAAGCCTTTCTCAAAACATGAGATGGTTTATTAATTCCATAATCCTTATCCATCTCTATGATTGACTGCAATATGTGAACATCATTTACTTTTCGTATTCTGAGTCATTACTCAAGCTAAAATTTTAATTAGTCAATGGCAGTACTTGTAGATATCTGTTGTAAAAACAGGATATTCAGCAATACAACAGACAAATTGAAGTCACTAAACTGGGTTTTTTTGCAACAATTTAACAGTAGCTGGTTCGAGCTGAATGGTTGTGAGTAATTGTGCTGCAAAGTGAATCAGGTTCATATTGAAAAGTGACCACTGAACTAGACTGTCAACGGAACAAGTTAGCATTTTAGGAGTGTTACCGTTGAAGGAAAACTTGCGATTGTTTACATTTTTCTTGCCATCATGGTTAAGTGTTAGAAGTTCTTAATTCTTCTGCATGGTGAATTACAACCTTCCTATTCACATACAGTGGGCTGCCCCTCTTGCAGTACTTATACAGATGTCCCACTTGATGATGCAGTATCTTGTACTGATATGTATGATTATATCAACCCTGTATTTACAGGGTCATGTCGGTTTAGGAAATTGCTGTTAGATAATTAGAAAATAACAACCTGACATCTGGGCATATGACTTGAAGAAATTTGCTGCCTATGCAAAGCATAACCTAGTCCAGATAATCTCAGCAAACCTATATCGGAAATCACCTTGACCTGTCTGATGGATAGACAATTGTAAAATGTCATCTTGTCAGCCGTAATTTTTCTGGTGCGGACAGGCAGTTCCTAAAGTATCTATAATTGTGCTTTAAGTTCACTCACAAAATTCATGATTACAATTAAAGTATGCTATGCTGACTTATGACATGGTTTTTGTGAGCTTTTAGGTCACTTGTTAATGTAGGAGACACAGAGAAATATCCATGCCATGTACACTGACAGGTCATGTATTTAGCTCTTGAAATAGTGACAAATGTTTGGTGAAGAAAATGGCGCTTTCCAGGATATTTTGTTCAATGCATCGTAATTGCTAAAATGTCACTAACTATGAACAACATGGGCTAATGTTGTGTTCCATTCGTAGAGTTTGTATAACGAACAAAAATTAATAACATTAAACATGAATGCCGCCATAATAATTAATATGGTGTGATGTGAGGGAAAAAAAGTAACTCAGACACTTTTGTAATATCCCTAGTGCATTAAAAAACCACTACATGCAGATATCTTCTAATAATTAAAGAAATCTGACATGTTAATATCTTCACAAAAATTAAGGTCGATTAGAGGTATTTTTATTAGCCGCAATATCCCAACTTTTCATGAAAAGCATGTGCCTTATCCAGCAAAGTACAAAGTCCCATGATCCCGTGCATTTATTGGCATTTTTCGAAAAGTCACGGTAACATTTTGATTTTGTTGATTGGGATCTACTATTAACAGCTCTTGCCTACCCCCCCGGAGGTTTGTATCTTTCCCTTGTAGATGAATTTAGTTAACATTTTCATGCAGTTCCCTCTAGTCAGTGACTTGCCAGGCAGTCAAGTAGTTGCTCGAAAACAGTCAAAAATTTTGTACTTATTCTTGATCAGATTGTCGAAGGAGTGATATTTGAGCATTTGTATATTATAAAGAGATTTTGATCTATCCAAGGTATTAAGTGGGACTGAAATAAATATTGCTCGAGACAATAAAGTGTGGATGGTGCCTAAGTACGTGGTCTACATCCAGTACATTTGCCACTACAAATGACACAAACATAATTTTTATGCTTCAGAGAATGGAAAACAAACGTTCGTCTTGGAATTTTCCCCAGTGTTGAACCATATCGAATGAAGACCCTACCACATATAAAACTTGCCCCAGTCGCTTGGCTTTCCTGGGTTACTATGGGCCATCGCATTCACCTTACGATGTAACGCAACAGCCTGTCAATATTGCTTCAATTTGCCTTCAATTTACCACACATTACAGACACGTTATTGTCACAGAATGGGATTGCTTTCGATTGTAAACGTGAAACCATCACTTCAACTTAATATTTTATGTGCTTCTTGGGAATATACCAAGCAATTGCAGTTGATATACAGAACTAAAATGCCGAGAAAATTGTCAAAAGATGCATTAAAATGTTGCTTCAACAAACAAATATACTGTGCCGTTAATATTCTAAATGTCGGTAAGGGTGCGGATATTTTGTACAACGCAATGTTTTCTTGTTACGGCAGATCTGACTTCCAAGTGAAGACATACAAAGCATTTGATCCGTGTGATGTCAGACTAAAGTACCAAGTGGTGCATGGGCGTTCGGACCGTAACCATCACAAAGAAAAAAACT
Source organism: Ptychodera flava (assembly GCA_001465055.1). Lineage (NCBI taxonomy): Eukaryota > Metazoa > Hemichordata > Enteropneusta > Ptychoderidae > Ptychodera > Ptychodera flava. The sequence continues at coordinate 65,558 of LD349464.1, forward strand.
TGCAGCTTTTTGAATTTCGTATAACACAGTCAATTAAAAAATAATTATATCCGCACACAGAAAACGCGATATACGTCTGACAAATTTATGACTACCTTCAGAAAGTACAATCATTATGTTAAGTAGCTTTTAATATACGGGTCTTTGGTTTGCGTTATTAACCATTCGTCACGTCGGAGTGAAACGATAAGCTTCAGTATCAGAGCGTCAAAGTTCGGCCGATGTTGGTGAAATCATTTGCCTTTAAGTGTCGCAGACGACACTTCACATTAGGCCTACAAAGTTCTACAACGCCTTGATTGGCGAGAACAAAAACGACTGTGGAGCTCAGAGCACATTTCTAGCAACGATGAGGCTCGCAAAACTTCTAGTTTTGGTAAGTGGACTTCGAGCTTCATATTGATATACTCTACTGTGTGATTATAATTTTGGCGGGTGTAGAGAAATTGCCGCCAAAACACGAACGGGGACTCTGGCGAAACATCTTTGCATGATTTGAGGCGCACACGTTCCGTGACACTATTTTGTACTGTACACCTTCGTCGCGGATTATTTTCTCCACAAGATAAGATCCGAACGAAGGGGAAACCATAATGATGAACATTTGAACACTATTTCAAAGAAATGTGTGACATGGAAAAGTCGAGCAAGGAAGCCTGCGTCAGAATTTTCTAACCAGACGTGGTGTACTAAACTTAAAAGTATCGTAGTGTTTGGTAGTTTGTGGTAGATTCCTGGTGGGAAAATAAGGCAGACGACACAAACAAAACCATGAACCAATACCTCGTCCTCATTTGGGTTTCCTTGGTGTACAGTTCATTTTATTTCGTGTATTTTCTGGAAAGCAGTAACTTTCTTTTCTGAAAATAGATATCCAAGTATCGAGCTATTTCTCTTCTGGTCGTTCACACTACCAACTCCCACATTAAAGCAAAGTAAAAACTCTATCTTTATAGTGATCCTGGACTTAAGTATGAAAAAATAACCTTTCCCAAATTGAATAGCCTCGTGCGTGACCCTTTTTAGATCAAAAAATTACTAAACGTCACGTCATACCGTTCCAGAAAAAAGGTCAAATATTCGTAAAGAACAACCCGAAGTGTTTTTTATAATCAATGTAAGAAATTAGAATAAGTTTTGATGCCGTTTTTTATCCCTAAAGTGAGCAGTCTTAAATTAAGCATGCCTAGTCACAGTTGCCATGTAAAACGCCGAATTCGTAACGGGCTCATCTTATCATAACAAAATATAAGAATCATTTCTGCCATCGCTGTATCCTACCAATCTGTGGTCGTAATAATATTATCGCAAGCACGCCCTCTATTATGTTCCTAAACTTGTCATAAATGACCTTGAACAGTTTACTCTTCTCTTTCCTCCAGGCTGCTTTCTACATCTTGATACTTGCATCATCGACCATAATACGGGGAGGTGAGCTCACCCTGAAAATTTGATTATCTTTCCATCGGAGTGTCTGCTGTAATGTGTCTTAAGCTTGCTTTTCCTGACAATCTTGCGTGCGTCAGCTTTCCTTACATCAAATTATGCTCTTCCTACTTTTCATCGTAAGCTCTGTAGTTAAGAAAAAACGGAATACGAAGTACTGTTCACCAAATTACGAGAGGATGGAAAACCCATACGCCAATTTGCGGGACAGTTGATAATTCAGTACCTTTTTCTTCACTCAAAGTGATTTTGAAATGAGGTATATTCCTTAGAAGGTAGACCCCTAGACGGAACGTCTTGTCATCCAGGACATGTATCCATTATGGTGTGAGGTGTATACGAAATCAAAAGAAACTTTCTGTTTTGCTCTCTGTGGTCGTAGATGGTACTATCTGTCTTTTTCTGGGGTCTGTGGCTGTGTACAGTTTTCTTTCTTATGTTACATCCTTATCGCGTATACGCAATAACTTACCCAGTGATGGCTCATGCAACTATTGGCTAAATGCTATACGTCGTATTTTTCAGGCTGTCAAATACCAAACACATCTCCGTTTGGTGGGTATTGCACGGCCGAGTCGAATGGTAAGTTACAGCTCAATATCTACATTGTTACTGACAGAACGATGTGCCTAGTAGGTTATACATATATGCGTTTGCGGTACGCGTTTGTATTCTTGCTCGGGCTTAATAATGCGTGTCCGTCGATCCATATAAAGACTATTTATTAGCCTTAGCTTAACACAGCGAGATGAGTGCATGCACTTATGCTACGTACAGAATATTGGCCGTTTTCTACCATTGAACATCGCGCAGTCCGGAGAATTAATGGACTTGCAACCAAAATAAACCAATTGAATCACAATCACGCGATTTCTCATAATTAAGAAAAGAGTATCAATATTGCAACATTGCATGCATATAAGTCAAGTTAATGGTATTGTTTCATGCAAGGTGGTTTTAGCAGAAATCTTTTCAGGACTTGAAGGGGATGGTAGGACTGATTATACTGGTAAGATATAAAAGAGGACTCTCTTACAGCGCTATCTGTTGTGTTGTCAGGGTTAGAATTGTTTGATACATTCATCATATCATGTCATGATTGGAATGTGGACGTAAGCCCTGGGACAACGACATTTGACGAGAACAACAATATCGCAGGACTGATCTATGAACTTCGGACGCGTGATGTCGCCACCAATGACACCGGTCAGCTTGTGTATGTGGGCACGCAGTCGTCATTCCCTCCTCTGCACTTACCGAGCGGCAATGTGGAACTACTCTTCAGAATTGTTGCCATAAATGGAGATTCGACATTATTCATTCTTAACCTGGAGGTATGTACATGAGACGCGAAAACTTCGTTTATTGTTCATGGTACCGTCAGGTCTTGCTTCACTTTTTTTTTCCAAAAAAGCACATATTTTTAATACCTTGCATTGTGTTTCTGACATGTCGTAAAATCATTTTATCACAATAACACAACAATTCAATTTGCTCATTCTTGCACGGGTGTAAAACCTCAGCAATGGCGGTGGAGCCAACTTGAAGGCCAGCCGAACTTGATTTGAGAGCGCCTGATCGAATCGGCTGGGCAGTCAGTTGGTAGTTTTAAGCGAACCCGCAATCTATCTATCTATCTATCTATCTATCTATCTATCTATCTATCTATCTATCTATCTATCTATCTATCTATCTATCTATC
>LD349464.1:93709-104150 GCA_001465055.1 Ptychodera flava
GTTCGCTAATTTCAGATGCAGCTTATGCAAACATTTTCTCCGAATAAACCTGAGGTCAACGTGTCTTGTTAGCTAAATTAAGGATCTTCTAATCAAAATCAAGTTCCTATTTAGATAAAAACCATGCAGCTCATTCAAAGTGTTTTACAGCTTCTACGATGCTATGTAATTTTAACACAAACAGGAGCCATGCACTGGATAAAGCAAGACATGGGAGTTTAAATGTATTCATACAGGTCATCTTGACACCCCTCCATTGTCTACCTTGGAGGACCATATGGATCCGTTTGTAAATTTTGACAGAAAACGCAACGGTCGTGTTGTACATACCATACGTTATTGCTGTACATATTTCCCAGTAAAAGTAAATGTCATGTCGAACTGTGCTAATATTGTAAAATGGTTGAGCCTGAAGTCAGTCGCCTTGTTTTGTGATATATTCACCTGACTCAGACTGAGGTAATTTAAGTGTTCCAGATTCTGTAGCTATTTCGCACTTTGCTGTTGATATAATTATGATATTTATTACCGACGATGATGCCACCTCTTTCGTAGCAGCTACTTACAGGTTCTCTTCTGACTACAGGCCCTATTGGGCCTCTAATGTCAGCTCTGTTCGGTTTTGTCGAGAAGGTAACTCCGCATTAATATTAAATTTAAAGGGTTGATGTTTCCACAGTTTATCCAGTCTATTTTCAAATACTGGTACTGATTTTGCTGTTACTACTGCTTCTGGTAAACTATTCCATAAATCAACACTTCTAAGAATAAATGAATATTTCCAGATGTTGAGCCTGGTATATTGTTTGTTGATTTTGTACAGGTGCCCTCTGGTGCCATATGTGCTGATCTATGTAGTTGGATACTTCACTGTCATATTTCCCAGTTAAAATTTTATATAACTCTATCATGTCACCTCTGACACGTCTGTATTTCAGCGTTGGTAGGTTTAGTTTCCGTAATCTGTCCTCATAAGAGAGATCTTTGAAGCCTGGTATTAATTTTGTTGCCCTGTGAATCTGCTATGCAAACTCCAGAAAAAAATGTACCTTTATATCTATTGGTCTCCGCGCTTTTGTAACAGAATTTCTCGCTTAAATTTGATCATACTTTTTCAAAACATCATGATCAAATGTGTGAAAATGTGGACGTGTCACCGAGTACAGTCTGGTGATGTGCAAATGAAAGTACTAGAATTCAATATTCCTCTATGTTGGAATTTGAAACGATAGCGGACCTATAATGAAAGGGAAAAAGATTTTCCCATTCCCGGTTGCCAATGAAAGCTATCTAAGACCGCTTACGAAAACGAAACTACGCACCCGCATACTGGTTAGTGATTGGCAAAATCTTTGGCAACGTGCTTTCTGGTAGCCCTACCACCCTCTAAACGAAACGTTAAACTTTCTCCAGCATCCAGAGTCGGCATTCACCTTCCGGCGAAATCAGAGAAATATTGCCAATTTACACTTTCTAACAAATTACGCCAATTCCCTGCGTGGCGACCATATTTTAAAAAGCCATGGGTCCTCTGTATAGTAAAGCACTATGACTTCAGCGTACATTGTGAACATCCATGACATTCGAGTGATCGAGATTTATATGGCCGTAGGTTTGCATTGACTCAACAGTGAGAGAGTGAGAGAGTGCGATCGCCATGATAGCAGATACGGCACTCGTCGCTGTTGAGAGAAATAACAACTAAAATGTATTTTCGCTCAGTTAAGAACTCAACAGCAGAAATAGGTTGCATGCAGACGGTAAGACGTGAATCGGGGATGGAGATGTTGAGAGCTACTGAAAGGTTATGAAAGAAAGAAGTATTGCAGGGTATATCAGACTAAAAAATAGAATAGGAAAGGGATGCAGGAATTCGTTTTATTGACTATTAAAACCAGTGCAAATTCCGCCGGTGCTTAGGTTTATGAGAGTAGCAAAGTCTCCACTAATCATAAACAAAGCAGTCGTTCAAGGACACAATTCTCTTCTCGCACTACCACGTCACCGCGGCATTTTTATCCAGTGACCTCTGTAGCTAAATATAAACGAACTTCGAGTCTCATAAATGAGCGAATGACAGAACATATAACTAAGGAGTGAGTCCTTAAGGGTTAGCCTTGGCAGAGATTTTTTCTCATAATATACGAGTTGAATCACAAAACATTGGATTTTTATGATTGTACCAAAATTTGGGAGAATATCAAACTTTTCACTTGAATTTTTCGAAGGCACTGTACGATATTTTGCCTGAAGTCGTATACTAAACATATTTACAATCCCTTGAAGAACGAGACACGATAAGCTTATAATTATGGCTGTTTATTTCTTCGAGTTGTACCAATGCAAAAATATACGTCTTTTGTGCTTAGGCCAAAAAAAAAATGATTTGTTTCTGGTCGGCGCGCGCGTCACTTCAAAGTGTGCGCGTCGAGACTTTTTTTGAATTTTCAAGGTCTCTTGAAGCAGTTCTCATTCGCCGTGTGGTGGCGTGCTCCGAGGTCCAATGTTAACCACATTTTAGGCCTTTTTACCCTGTTCCAAAACATGTACTTTTCCCAAAACCCATTGTACTTCAGGCAGGTTTAATTAGCATGTACCGAGCAGGGGAGTTTGGGTAGTTTCTCCCAGAAGACATCCTATAACGGAGCGGAGGTGCGTTCCAGAAACAAGCATGGGGGACCTCCGTTTACATAGCATGTCATTCATAGCCTTGTAGATGCTATTCAAGGCATTGAAATGTTATAACCCAGGGGTCAAAGATCCTAAAACCCTTTTGTCTCGTCGACCATGGTCAAGAGGGACCATGTGTCGATGTTTCTGTATCATCTTCGCTGCATAAAACTGTTCGAGGATCTGTCTCGTGGTGTCGTGAATTCTGGCGACCTATTTGTTCTGAACGACGAGCATCGTGACTGTTCAGTGGAAGCGAAAGTTGCCAAGGATATATGAGATCAGTCTCAGTTGGCTCCAATGACAGCGCAAGTTGGAGACGACTGTCAGAATTTGGAAAGTGTACATGACATTCGATCTGAGAGACAGTTTTGATTAAAGACTGATGATGTAACCAAGACGCCAGTACAGAACGCAATTAAAGTGCTATTAAATAGGGTCAGCTTGAAAGTTTGGCCGTCGATGAAGCAATTGGACAGACCAAATGCTAGATTTAAACTTCATAACGATATGGTCAGTTGGCTAATAGAGAACAATCTCGGACGGGATGCCAGCAGTATTAAAGCCTTGGGGACCAGTTTGTAAAGTAACGTGTGATGCGCTGTGGTTAATTGACCCTCATCATGTGAAACAGTGTGCAGCAGTGTTTATATTCCCTCTTAGTATGATATATTTCAAGGATACAACATACACCAGCCTCTCATAGACATGTGATGAAAAGCTTGGAAGGGGATGAACTCCGGAACCTAGCACAGCTACTTTTCGACATTCTTGAGCAGGTAGGGCTCAATATTTAAAAATGTGTAATTACAAATGTAGTAAATTGTATTTTTTCCCCTGTGCATTGTGATAGTAATGCTTTTTTATTGACAAAATAAATTTTGTGCTTTGATTGATGCAAGAATGGATAGGGCTGAACATGAGTCTGTACTGTGATGTATATTAATTATTTTAGCAGCTACGAAAATTTGTCAATATTTTTCTTTGTCTATTGAAACTCATTATATTTCTCAATTTTTTTGTAGAGTTGGATCAATAAGGAGGAATGGCGAGCCTATGGTTCAACCCTGGGTGCCTTTATTCTTGAAGGACAGGAAAACCACATCTTTGCCAGAGTGTTTGTTCGAGCTGATCTGCAGTGAAATCATCCTGTGGAAATTCCATACTTATTCTTCAGTGATTTTTCCAGCAATGTGCTGCCGCTGTGCCAATCCAGATAAAGTATCAGGGGAAAAAGCTGAAGAAATATATCCAACATGTACTACCTGTTTTGAGACTCTTCAAAAAATTCTAAAAAGGAAGAGGAAGTACTTTTCGGACATTGGAAAACATAAAACTGTTGAACTATTGTGCGAACTTGAAAGTTGTCAGAAAGAACTACTTTTCAGACAGAGGAATACATTGTACTAAGAATTTGAAAAATGTGAAAGAGGACTACTTTCCAGGCAGTGAAAACATTAACTGTTGATCTCTGTATTGTGTGAACTTTGAAGTTTTCAAATTACATAATAAAAGGACCCTAAAAAAAATTTCGCGTCACCGCATCATATTTGTCAAGTGTCAATGACCAGAAACAAACTTTTATTTGGCCTTAGTGTTCTGCTGTTTGAGTCTGGACAGGCAGGTAAGGTCGCTACGCAACCTCTGACATCTTATTTACTTGTCTTTGTTCTCAAGGACTTGGCCATGGCAGTGGGGGGAAATGTACATACGGTGAAATGAACTGCATTTACATCAAATGAAACAAGTTATAAATGTACTAATCTATCAGTCATTTTGACTACATGGGTGTGATCGTTTTGCCATAGCCCCAGTCTACACCGAATAGATAAATTGTGATTCGAGAATTCTCTTTCGTTCAATGAACAGGTCTGAGTTTTTTTTGTGTTTTGAATTGCCCAAAAATTCGTGAACAGTCGGTCAGGACTCGATTCGAGTTTGATCGGCCTTTCCCGAGTAGAGTTTACTACGTATATAATACTCATGTTGATGAGACTTACACAGATGTCTGGAAATGCGTCTCAATCAGAGTTTACGATTCGTAAATAGATCCAAATGGATCCTACAAAACTTTGTTCCATCTTACTGTATGACAAGGCATCATTGTATCGGTACAGAGTAGCCCCCTGCCCCACCCCTCCTGCGTACGACCAATGGGACAGGAAACTTGGTCGCTTTTTCTGGCGGGAATCAACGACACGGGCCGTACATAACCCGGTACTTGTCGCGGTAAGCAATCTGTATCTTCAGTTGCATCTGTCTGATGACAAACAGTTTGACGACACTGGCATTAACTTGAATGGCAAGTTCACCACTGACCAAACCAGCGATGGCACTTTCGATGACAAGATGAAGGCCTACTGAATCACCGTGCACAGCCAGACTTACCTACCAATGCCATCCGTAGTTTTGACTGTCCCCTTCCGGTCAACAATAGGTCTTTACCTGGAGTTCACCCGTGGTAATGGATTTATCTACCAAGAAAACTCAGAGTGAAATCGTTTCGTTACGATGGCTGCTGTGAACTGCAGAGGTGAGCTGAGAATGACTGTGGTTCACAATTACAATGTAAACATTATATTTCCCGTTTCTATATCGGAAATGTGACAGATCTTTACATATATAAAATCATCGAACAGGCTATATCTTCACAAGTTGTTTCTCACAGTACGTGAATTTTGACCTGACCTCTTGAAAATTAAAGTATTTTCGGCTACTTAATCTGTAAACGATTGATACTTTCAAATTTGACCAAGGATTTTGTACTATTGTGAATAGTTCACCTTGACAGCATACACTGATAATCTTGGGCGGGTGGAGAGAGAGAGTTTTTCACTTGAACTTAACATTACAAAAAATAGATATTATTTACACTATACTACATCACAGAATCACATATATTGCATCGGGTAAGAACAACAAACAAGAAATACAGACAGACAGAGACATACAGACAGACACAGATACGGACACAGAAAGACATGACTAGTGTTAGTTATTGAAAGCGATTTTGATAATTATATTTGCAAAATGAAATGATGTGGTGACCATATCTCCTCCAAACAATGACGCCGCCACCACATCATGATATCTAATTAGTAACGGTAGTAATTATTTTTTAAATTCCTCTCAGTCTGCAAAAGTTCAATTTATCGCGTTGAATTTGATGGTAAATATGCCTTTTAGTTTCATTTATTAATATTTTAGAGCCGTAAACTCAAAGACACCAAGTACAGCGAAAGTTGAAGTATAATAAGAGACAGAGAATGTACTTGTCTACGATAGATTCCCTGACAACCAACGGACTAGTTGCACTTGTATCATCTCTCTGGTGGGCTTTCTGCCGGTTTAACCCGGTATGCTCTTTTAAACCCTGTGCGGGGTACTCTTATCGTCATAACTCAAGACAACTGAAAGCAGTAACGGCGTACACGAATAGGAAAAACAATATATGACGCCAGGCGTTCCTCCGTCTCCAAGTTGAGATGAGAAAGGAACATATCAATAGACATGATTGAAAGGTATTCCTCGACTGTGTAATATTCTGAACGTGACAATGAAAAGCTGTTGGTGTAATAAAACTTTTCAACGGATTAGTGTTTCGAAAATCGAGAATTTTATTTTTTTTCATACAGTTAACACAGGGATAGCGCCTATTTTGAATTTCAAATATCGGTTCTTGAGTAATTTGTTCCTCTAGTTTCAAAATTTGCACGGTGACCCCGATTTTTATTCTTGATTATCAAAGAGAATGATTGAAATATTTCCTTGGGGAAAGTTTGAGCAAAAGTTTTAGTCTTTTACTTTCGAGGCTCAGACTACCTTAAACGGTTGTTCTTTCATTTCATTTTCACAATTATATCAACCAAGTTTAGGGAGCCGTCATTATTTACGGCCTGGGGGTCGGAGAAATTTCGTCGGAAACTCCGAAATTTTGAGTAACCCCCCTGCTAACCATGATGCATTTGAATAACCCCTCTCTAACTGAGAAATTTTGGCTGAACCCCCCCCCCCCCACTTAGAAAAGTCCAATAACAATACATGTATTTGTAAAATGTACAAAAAATACATCAATAATAAAGACCTTTCAAATCCTGATGTACACTGTTAGATTATCATCGGTTATCTCATGACGGTTGAAAAGTGAAACTAACGATACAAAGTGACAACAAAATACGTATACGTATACAGAATCTATATAAAAGCTCAAGTGTCCAACCATATAGTATTGTTCAATTTGGATGGGTATCATGAGAAATTGATGTATGTAATGGTGCAATCTGAGAGGTGTTTCAATTTATTTTGCACTCGATAAAATTGTTTGAAAATTACGTTAAACACTGATATTTTTATTACATTTTCTGCATGATCAGTGTTTGAGTCAAAATACTCAACAACCAAACAATGACAATACATTTTGTGAAGACCAAAGAATATGCAGGAATGGAAAATCTGTGACCTTCTTGTGTCATTTCTCCAGCTGCCAGCTCCTAATGAAAATGGTTAAATGTCAAGATGAAGTCAGTTAAAATGCATATTTCTGTGATAATAAAGGATTAATTCACAACAGTTCAGTTTTGTCCGAGATTCTGTGAAAATTTGAGAATTTGATATGTGCAATAGTGTAGTCTGGTGCATCTGAGAGGTGTTCCCCAATTTGTTTTTTACTAGCAAAACTGTTAGAACACTCTCAGGGGAGAGCGCGAGAGGGGATGTTGTGTTGAAATGGATGTGTTGCAAAGGTGCAATATGAGAGGTGTTTCAATTCATTTCGCACCAAAAGTTGAGTAACCCCTTCTTCCTCTCCACATTTTGAGCAACCCCCTTGAAGTTTTAAAGTTTTTGAGTGACCCCCTCACATTTCTCCGCCCCCAGGCCGTAATTAATGATGGCTCCCTTATCACAAACGAAATGAAGTGCTCTTCTCCGCGGTGTCCTTGTTTTGTGTTGAGTGTGAAATCAAAGTAGGTCGGTGTTCTGGTTTATCATCTTTGTGTGTATAGTCAATTATAATGTATTTACAGACTGAATAATGAACAAAGGCATCATCAAAAGATATAGCATTCCTTTGTCTCGTTGCCCCGGTATTTGTATCCACTGACTACTGTTTAGGCCAACACTGACAACTCTAACTGTGAATGAACCAATGGGCACAAACCTCCTTCAGAGCATGGCCTTAAGAATCGGCGAGGTCAAGGCTTTATTCTCACAGTATCCGAGAGTGTCGGTACACACCTTTACTACTCTTCTCCGACTGTGGTACGGATCCCGGACTCCGTACAGACGTTTCTCTTGGGTCTGCCACATATAGGTGAATCGGAGGGCGAACGATATCCTTTTCCATTACAAAGACACTGATTCTCTGCCCAAAAGCGGACATAGTCAATATTTCATTTGCTGTTTTTTTTTTCGCTCAGGACTTACAATGCAGAAATCTACGATCTTTGTACTTAGCGTTGTGCTATTTCAATTCGGACATGCAGGTAGGGTAACTACACACTTTCTCAGACATCCCTGACTTAAGTTTGTCTTCGTTTTCAGCGGCATTGATATCAAAAATGAAATGAATGTGTTCAGCGAGGAAAAACTGTATTGCATTTATGTCAAGTGACGCACTTTTTTTTTCGCGAATGGTATGTGTCCTTCTCTTTATTTGTATGCCTATACATGTACTTATAACACGAGTATGACCATAGTCCAACTGGAGGTTAGCAACCAAGCGCTCTTCCGGAATTATTTTGACGTTCACGTCATACTTTCGTCTATTATTTTCTGTTCCTTTCCAATCCTGGTTGTAAGTTTCAATTACTGTTGGTATAAAATATGTTTATGATTATTGAAAACTTTGGCAAAGAATGAGACCATTCTCTCAAGGTAGAAAGCGCCTCGGGGGGCAGATATTCGAACTCTCAAACCTTTATTCTGTTCTCGTCTATCACCTGTGGGGGTTTATTTAGAAGGTCTGACTTAATGTGTGAAAATTAGGAATTTTACTTTCCCCCACAGAGGAAACGCGGGAATGGTGGCCATTTTGAATTTCAAATATCGGTAAATATTTGATAATTTGTTTCCCTAGTACCAAAATTTGAATGGAGACTCGCGAGTTTTATTTTTGATTCGAAAGGGAATGGTTGAAAATTTGGTATTGGAAAATTTGAGCGAAAGTGTAAGTTTTTCAAAGACTTTGAGCAAAAGTGTAAGTTTTTCACTTTCGAGGCGCGAACTACCTTAAGCAAATTTTTACCGATGTTTCATCTTGGAAGGGAAACCCGGGTTCAGACCTGTGCGACCCAAACCAAATCATGTGAAGCGTTTGATGTATTTCGCATCATTCATTATTTTTTTCCTGTTTCGAATGTAGTTCTTTGATCGATCTCGTTGTGGAATGTCAAATGTTTGTCTCGTTAGCATAACCCGCATGTCTAATACCGACGTTATTGACGACAACTCATCTTCAGTCCAGACCTGAACACTAAGTTGTCAACAATGTACATCTGCAATTGAGCGCAAAGTGTTGTTTTAACAAGGAAAATTCCAGATTTCAACACTCACTGTAGAGTGAAATTTCACTTAATTCTGCTCAAGTTGAACATGCACTATTTTATCAAACAAATATAAATGAAAGTGTCATGAAAAGGTTCAAGAGTATTCCTATTAATAATTTCCGTTAAGTGAGTTAGATATCATACTACAATTTGAAATTGTTTAAAGGGCATCCTGAATTTCTGTCTCAAGGAAGTATGCGCCTCGACAGTGAAGACTTAAACTTTTGCTCAAATTTTCTTCAATTAATCGTTCAACCATTCTTTCAACAAAATCAAGAATAAAAATTAAGGGTCACCGTGCAAGTTTGGTACTTGAAAAAACAAACCTACCTAACATTTACTGATTTTTAAATTCAAAATGGCCGCCACCTCTGTGTTAACTCTATGAGGAAATCTAAACTTTTCCCAACAAGTGGAAGATTAGGAAAGAATTGTACAAATTTGAGAGTCCGAATATCTCTCCCCGGGGCGCATTCTACCTTAATAACGGTCTGCAACTCTTAATACCTCTTACTCTTAACATTGTTCTATGCAGCATATTATATGAAGTGGCCAATGGTGACGGTTCAGAGTTTCCCTTTGCCAATAACCGATGGGACAGGAACCCTCCAGGTCTCTTTACTGGTGAGGATCCTCAACGACGGTTCCGCTGCTGTACCGGCTGCATCAGGCAATCTGCAACTCCAGTTCTACCTCTCTGATGACAACCAGTTTGATAATAGTGACACCAATTTCAATGGCCAGTTCAATACTGACCCAAACAGCGACAACACTTTCGATGACGAGATCCCCGCGAACGGTCAGCAAATCATCGTGCACATTCACACTTACTTACCCATGCCGTCTGGAGTTGACTGTCCCTCCCTGGTCAACAAATGGCTTTGCCTGGTGTTCACCCCTGGTAATGGATTAACCTACCAAGAAAACTATGGATGTATTCCATTTGATACCGTGGCTACAGTTAATTGCACAGGTGAGTTGAGGATTTCTTCAGTTTAATTGTCATAATAATGCGACATAATAACGTCCACGTGACACTGTCATTGATCGAATACGTTGAAGACAGACGTATATAGGTCAACAGCTATTTCCGTCATGACTTGAACTTTGACGAAACCATTTGGCGGTGCGCCCTCTGTCAAAATTACGTTTTACAATCGATTTTGCGCCGATATGAAATATATTAAGTTGAAAATATACTAAAAGCTGCTATTCAGAGAGAGAGA
>LD349464.1:127690-152405 GCA_001465055.1 Ptychodera flava
TGTCGTCGATATCGAGACATCGGTTTCAAACCCACAAGTACTATAAGTATGGACCCAGAGAAGTCTGTTCATGCGATGAGCCAAAGTTTGGACCAACTAGCGAGCGTAAGTGTACAAACGTAGCGAACCGTCTAGCATAATCCTCAGTGAATGGAATTCTCAGGGTTTTTTCTGACATTTGCTTTGTTTTTTTTTATTTAAGACTTAGCGACTTTATATTTAAAAATACAGAATATGAATCACGTGCGTTAATATTTGTTTGTCGAATTCCCAGTGTAAATGGGGAAAGAAACATTGCAAAGGCCAACTTTAGCGCGGTCAAGGCAATATTTCTTCTATGCAGGGAGGATTCTTTGGTCGATGAAATGATCCTTGCGATCGACCGGTGAGATATTAGTTTAACGCCTTAACAAGGACAAAAAAACAAAGTGTTTTAATTTTACAAACATTGCAGCCAAACTTACTGGTAAACTTTGTGTAAACGTATAGAGCTGAAAATCAACATTACATAAATCGGATATCGTGTGCTTATTTTCCGTTGTTTACTAGAAAACCGTAAATTCAACGTTATTTGACAAACCTAATTTGTAACTTCTCTTTATTATTGTGAAAATCTAGCTTAATTTCCTTGGGAGCACGAGATTGATTCATCAATGCTTTTGGTTTATGTTCCTAGGATTATGTGACATTACATTCTTTTTCAAATTATAGACCGGGTCGGAGGATGACAAAAAAGGAATCCCTCTCTTCAAGACTCGCAAGTGCAAGGTCGGTGTCATATTGAGTTCACTGATGGTTGTTGGTTTTGTGGCTGTCGTATGCGTGCTCTCAACAGGAGTGCTAGATAATAGCGATGGCGATGAAGATGTTGATGTCTCGAAATATAAGGTAAAAACCAGACCTGTCAGTCAGATTTAAAAAGTTTTTGCCAGTAACCTTTTCAAAGACAGACGTTGGTCTGTCCCCACTGTATTCAATAATAGTTTATGGTCATATCTGCAAGGAAAATAAGTGAAACGGTAGGACCAATACCACGACAAGTACTTTCTTAATAACTGTTTATCGTTCGTCTGAAATATATTTGACGGCTTTTCTCACGCCCATACAATCGTTTTCATGTGCTCGCATTGTACAGAAATGAATAATATACTGCTGTTCTCATAAGGGTATTGCAGTTTTAGAGTTCAGCTGGAAGATTATTTTAGTCGAATATCAAAGAATATCTGTTGGAATAATTCCACGCGTTACTTAAGGGAATTTATGGAACTACTAGTATGAAGAAGAAAGGAAAGCTTTTGCTTCGACTCTCTTTCAACACATTCTTTACATTCACGTTGCGCATTTATTTAGGGCTGGCTGCAATAATGTAGTCCAGGGACGGGGCGCATCAACAGCAAGAATCGGTCGCGCGGCGCCGGGACACATCGTTGCAGCTACATTAGGGCTGCCTCGATAAAGTGAATAACCCCTCGCCGTTCATATAAAATACAACGTCGACAAGTTTGGTAATCCGCTAATGAATTTTTTAGATAGAGGGAAAAGAAGAAGACTGTCAAGAATATTTTGAAAGTTTTGTTTTCGAGCAAAAGTACGTTTCGTTGGAGGCTTCCATTAATTTGACGATTTTTACCACTTTTGCGGACTTAAACTTGAGGTTTGAGCGACAAAATATTACAAACATCTGCTTACCTCTCAAGGCAGCTGCTAAGATATACGAATCAATTTTGATTAACCTAAAATTCTTTATTTGTTTCAGATAATCTTAGGATTTTAAAGTTTAAATAAATTTAGATTTTTAGTAAAGTCAACAGATTGTTTCAAAAATAGCGTTCAGATCGTAACGAATAGTTTTTCTGATTTAGAGATACTCCATGGACCTGAAAGACATTGACGGCAATCCCTTCGAAGGCTCAGTTGAAGTTAGCGTTGCAAAAGGTGAAGAGATTTACAGGACCGGCTTTACAAACTCCAGCGGTGACACTAAGGTCATGATTGGATCAAAGTCAAGTGGAGATGCGACAGCCGATTCGGAAGTTCCGTACTTAGTGCGAGATGTAAATAAGGTGAGGACTGGCAGATTCCTCTTCGTCGAATCTGTACAAGGACTAAAGCCTTGCTTGGTTAGTTAGTATAGCCGAAGTGGTTACAATTACATGTGATGTGCCTCGTGCGTGGGTAGCATTATGCGTACGATGCATCTTGTATGAAAGATGCATATCATAGTTTAATTTACAGTTACCGTAATTCTGTCATAAAATGCAGGCCATTGACAAAGTCCTTCAACAGATGACAGTTCACTCAAATTGGTCAACTTCACGCTAAGTCATTTACGGACTTTACGGACTTTGAGAAAATCGTCAGCTAAATTTGGTCTGATTTAACTTCATATTCATTCCGAATGAGTTTACGATGTTTCAGATTTATGCATGGACAACAGTACGTCAGGAATCTGTTCTAAGCGGTCCAAATAATCAGTGATTAAACTATGTCTGAGACAAAAAAATCACAAATTCGGACTGAAGGGTGCCACGGACGCCCAATTACAAATTGACACCTCATTGGTACCCGAGTCTTTGGTATCGCAGAACAAACGTCAGTACAATTCTTGCTAACTATAGTCATCTGTTGTGATTCAGTCGCAACAAATTGGGGGTGTATCATGTGGTTCGGCGTGAATTGTCTTACGCAGTTCAAGTTATTAACTATGGTGGCATACTTCTGATTTCTCACAGAAATTAGACGCTGTGGTAGACGTTCAGAACTCTGTGTGTTTCCTGTCGACATACGATGCAAACACAGAAGTCACTCCGAGCGAGTTTATTAACTTCATGGACTCACACTCTCCGGTGAGTAAAGCATCCTTTTCCCCAGTGTTTGGGATTAGCTGTTCCCTGCATCCTTTCCCTCTCATGGGTTTTGCCTAGTCTTCAAAACAAGGAACAACCGTAATAAATAGCTTTACCGGCTATATCGCCTGCGTCAATTTATCTGTACTTTCAAACTTCACCAAAGTTATTTAGGGCTAGAAAACTATGATCTAGATTTGCAGCTGTACAAAACATGAAGGACTTCCGTTGCAAACATTTCTGTTCTGCCGTTTTGTGTTGTCAGTTTCATGTTGTTCGCCCAGCAAGTAAGCGTGTAAGGACTAATAAGGCAATTACAACAATTAAAAAGCGCGGTTTTAAAATCATTGTATTGGAAGCGGACTTGCCCGAGTAGAATTTTTTTCTAATGATTAAAGTTAAATACAAAAAATTAACTTCCTTATGTATTTTGATGTAGGCCTATATGTTCAAATATTTCACCAGAAGGAGACTATGTCAAATTCAGCATACGTTTATTTTCTGTAATCAAACAGGATGAGATTCCAAATTCAGAGGAAGTGATAATTGAAAAGATGGAAGTGAGCGAAGATGTAATCGGTGACGTGAATGCTGAAAGTGACGTCATTGCTGCCCACTGCGCTGATAAGGACTCCTATTGGACCGTGGCTATATCGCAGACAGTATCGTGTGCGGGATCCGCCTGCCCAGAAAGTCGCTCAGCAGTCGACAGTGGTCGGCAGTTTGCAGTCGCGCAGAAGACGAGCGAAGGTATACATGGTTAAGAGCATAATATTACGCTTTTGCGGGATGTTTTATGGTACTCAAGTTTGCACATGCGTCGATATGATTCGAGATTCTGTTTTCTCAGTGGTAATTTTATAACTGCCGTCAATTTGTTTTGCATTTCCACAAATGAAATTTCGATACTTTCGAAAAAAAATGAAATTGAGAGCTAGCAAACTTACGGGAAAACGAAATAAATTATGGAAATTTCTGAAATATATTGCAATCACGATAAATTATTTCTGAGAAAGGATTTCATAGAACGTATTCCAAAGTAATGAAGTACAAATAATGATAGCAGATAATGAAGAAATGGTACACTAAGTTGTCATGCATAAAACTGTCTGTTGATGTAAAAATACATTGTTGATGAGCGACAGACTTCATAATAATTGACATTTGGTCCTTTTTGTTTTTCTATAAAGTAGAGGTATTCTCACACTTTTAAACAACTGTACTGCGTAAACTGATTCATCATGCGTTTCTATTGTGTGGCGCCAAGCAGTCGTGTTGATGTCTTATTACACATCGCGGAAGAAATTATTGATACAAAACGTCAGGTGCATTGTGGCCGTAAGTTTAGAATAAATCACTTGCATGAATGTGAGTACAATGCTAATGCCTTTCTTTTTATTGTTCTTTCATTACAGAAGTTGCAGTCATTAACTGGTTTTGCAGACCTGTCTGTGGTTTCGTGTTAAAAAAGATCTGCAAGTCAATTCCCTGGGCCTTGTTCTTTTGGAAATTGCTGTGCTTTGCGGTTGCGCACTATACCTGTCAATTAGTATGCTAGCAACCTTGGCAATACGATTCGTCGACGGACATATACAACAGATCGGGAAATGGATGACGTAATCGAGGCAAATCGGCAGTTCGTTTCTATCACCCTTTGTGAGCCATCTATTTTTACCCAAAGCGAGATTTTGTTTAAATTAGTTCCAATGCAGAAACATGGAATCAGTTGAAATGACAAACGCTGTAACTATCAATGATATTTCCCTTTTCTAAAAAAGAAGTCTACTTTGTTATTGTCCTCAGAAACTATGTTTACATAAAAAATATTAGCCCTGTCAACACACTAGGCTTTGTGAATTTGAAATTCTGTTGTCAAATGAATTCTAGCCTCAGTCTGTATCAGTGTTTAGTTGTAAACAATATTATTCAGCATGACACACACATACTGACTGCCGTAAAAGTCTAACACCACATCTAGGCACATTGAAATTACTTAATATTATATTGTGAGCATAACAAGAAAATGTAGTGTGCAAACAGAACTAAAACGCCGTCAAATACATTTAAGAGTCTTCAACCTATGAGAATCAACAATCGTATAATATGTGAATAAACTCAATCCAATATCAAAGTGTTATACCTGTTTAAAGAAGTTAGTTTAGAAATAAAATGGCTTTTGCATGTGTAATGGCATCACGATTCTGTAAATCAATGCCAAGGTATTAAATGTATAAAAGCCTCCTCTACCGCAATGCCTGAAATATGTACACTCAGCATGACGTCAAATTATTATATCGAGAAAGAGTATTAATGTGTTCTTGTGATGTCGTCATCTCTACACGAATACTCTGTCTGTTTATGTTGAAGTAAATTAAGATCAAAGTTAAATGGGAAACTTGAGGGATTGCGTCTAAACACGCTGAGAATGTCTTTAAATATGGATGATCAAATATGGATGATCAAATGTGAAAAAGTAGGATGCAAGTGAATATCCCACATTAAACATAAGGAATAATGGCATGCATGTCTTGTAAATGATTGTAACTTTTGAAAGAAATGAAAAGAAAAGAAAAGACTTGTAAATTCACTTTCTACATGATATGGGTCAAAATCGTGCTAGAGATAAAAACAGGGACAAACGTGTACATTTTACATGTATCAATAGTTCCCGGTTCAAAGTCTACATGAGGCAAAAACCGGAAGGGGTGTCAAAACTGCGGTATATGTCTATACCTTATGGTAGCACCCCATAGATAGGGATGCATTGAGCCAAACACACGCAATATAGAAAACCAAGCGGTATTCCTGTGGTAAAACGAATAAATCAAATTATCAGATATAAATGCACGACAAACCTAATCACCGTGTTTGTTACTTTAGCCATGCATACATCAATAGCCCGTACTTGTCCCTACATTTTGCCCAACGATAGGATTGGGAATAGGAAACCAAATTAGACTCAGTGGCTAAACACAGACATAAGGAAAGTTTGGAAGAAGACGCTTTATAAAAATCGTATTGGACCGCTATCTCTATTTTAATGTTAAAGTAAGGGCCGACTTGCAGCGATTTCGAAGCTGTTATCCAACTGGTTGGCAGAATCGTACCGTTATAATGAAATAATACAAATAAACTCCCTAAGTTGCAGTGAATAGTGACAATCGACCAATCAGATATAACCTTGCAAACACGCTGCGAGTCAGCCGTAAAGTAATCGAAGAGCAGAATAGCGTTATTGAAAGGTGTTTAGTTCGGTTCCAAACCGCAGATGCTTCCCGGGTACTGTTACAACATCCTGGTACAGCAACAACATCAAGTGAACGAGACAAGACTACGACCTCGATTCTCCATCGAAATCACCTCGTGGCCAGGGGACCAGGAGCAGTTAAAGGTATACAGTCACCTGTAATCTAAATATGCCCATATATGGTCAAAGGGACGTTCCTTGGTATTCAAAATACCCATGTGAGGGCGCTGTTTTTAAAAAGCGGTCACCCGCTTAAAATCTGTGAGTGGTTAGATTTTTTCTTTCCATGGTAACTGTGGCAAAATTGTAACAGGTGACAGTATACCTTTAACTCTGAATCGAAACTAATGTACCCTGCACAGTTCAAACTCTATACAGCATAAACTCTACAGTTTGTTAGTAAATGGTAGAGGGTGGTTGACAAACGTCTTTAGTTTTGGTCAAATACTGATGTCACAACTCTGCCTTTTCTGCAACAATAATGGATGGATGTCGATAAAGTCTTAAAACGTGTCAATAATCTGCATTGGATTCATCGTAAAAAAGTCTAAATGCGGTGAAAATAGGGGTCAATCAAAACCGCGTTACATACATGTATACGTGTCTATCGTTACAGGAGGAGTACCCCGGGGCTCCATGACCAGTCGTGAGTTGTTGAATCAACTGGTCGGCTGAATATTTTTTCAACAGATGTACAATGAAGTGGGAATATTATACCCATTATAGACATTGGAGTCATTCATGATAATTTTTTAATTAAACAAAATGCTATAAGACACTTGCAAGATTCATTTGTGAAAAGTTACGGGAGGAATTTTATTTAGAGGCCGTCGATAATAAAAGCTGACGCATGACAAACGTAATTATTTCGTTAAGGGGGGGGGGGCTCATTTCGTTTTGTGTGCGTCAAAATCGCATAAGGATTTTCGTCTATTGTTTTTGAAGTAAGTGCGACTTTGCAGCGAGAACGTAAGACTACCTTCGCGTTCATCGAGAACAGAATACGGAGACAGAAAAGACAACGACATAAATGTGAAATAAAAACTTGTATGCTTTTTCAACGTGCAACATGTACGTGAAACATTTTCCTACGTGAAAAATACATTAAAATGTTCTTTGTCTTAAAAAGTGAAACGCGTAAAGCGATGGTTTATTAATTAATGTGCACTTCCGGTATTTTTTTCATGGGCATTTGGATCGGAGAGGTACGTGTGGGTTTTGTCAGAATCGGCATCATAATACGAAATTGATTTCGCATAAAAGCTTTCATTTTGAGGGGGGAGGGGTTTCAAGTAAAACGAAGGAATTATGTTTCTTGTGCGTCAGCTTTTATTATCGACGGCCCCTAAATCTTGATGTTGTGATTCTAGATGTTGTGATTTTTCGAAGTGTGCTTTTATCTTTTTGCTGGTTGTTTTCCATTGTCTGTATTGTGATTGTTTTTCCTTTTTTCTGTAATGTTGATCTTTTGTAAATTAGGACCGCAGTGGAAATAAGTATGTGGACTTTTCTGTGTAATCCATTCACGATATTGTTGTTTTGTTGGTTATTTTGTGTATTATGCTGTGCTAAACAATGTTAAGAAATTAAAATGTTCATTTTTTGCGATAGGAAAGGACCATAGCCGAACGAGGAGGCAGTTGTTAAGTTCAAGGAAAAGTTCGTTGGTATTCTTCAGCAACTTCAAGGCTGAATATGTCAAAATGATTCACCTACAGTAACTATATACATAATGAGTTGTAGTGATGAGCTCTTAGTTAGCTGATGTATGGACATGGATGCCACCTACTTACTTATCAATTAGCTAACTAACTCTCATCGCAAAATGCAAAAATTAAGCTGTTAGAAATCGTCAATTTCTGTATTTATATTTTTCAGAAGTATTGAAAACAATGCTAGTAGGTTTAATTTTCCGAGCTGGTTTTTGCCCATGTTGTCTTTGGGTGTATAATTGCAAATTTGGCAGAACCATTTTTGGTCCGAATTGGTTGAGACGAGTTTGATCTGGTCGAAAGTGTCACGACACTTATTTTGGCTATTTCATGATATAAAGCTAGTAAATAAATTAACGGTACTCACCTCTCAACCACAGCGAGAGACAACTGCAGCATATGATTATAGCCGGACCTCTCGAAGTAAAATAATGTGAAATGTGCAGTCTCGTGTTGTCTGCCATGTACAACAATTCATTCAGTTTACTTTCACAAATTGACCGAATTACTATACGTACTGTAACTGTATTGAAAATATATAACGTAACAGCTTGGCTATTAAATTGAATTAAGTGAACAGTTGCTTTTTTGATTTACTTCGCCTTATTCTGGCAAATTTGATCTACTAAAGTTACAGAGTTCATCTTAACGGCACGATCTAGAGTTTATATAGAAAATGTGAACCGGCATCAAAGAAAAGTACAGTTTGCTGTTCTTTAATAAGTAGTCGTTACCGAGTTACGCAAGACTTGAGAATACATCAGCTCTAAATTATCGTTAGAAATGCAGTTTGTGCAGAACACTTTATCAAATGCTTCAATGTACGTCATAAAACAAGGGGAAGATACGAATGAAACCGTTAGTTATTATCATTACTAAAGCGTGTGAAACATCTACACATTTCATAGACAAAAGAGTATTAGCCAGATACAGATACAGTAGATATTGTAGGCAAGATTCAGTAGGCAAGACTGAGGAAAACTGGGCCCACACTGGATGATATGACAAATGAAAATAATCCCAGTTGCTTCACAAAGTTATAGGTAGAGTCGAAAGTCACGGAGCATGTGACCTGTACACGGACCATCGTTCAGTCTGGGACCTGCTAAGAAAGGCCAATAGTTTTCATAACGGATAACGATCCGAGTATTAACCCAGCACTCTTCAGGTGCGCCCTCAAGCTTCACCTTGCAAGTCAAGATTTGTTTCCTCTTGCTCTGTTCAAATTTGAAATGTCATTAAAAATCTCGTAAATCTCTGTATGATTTAGCATAAGTTCGTCGAGTTCATCTCGTCAGTCCTCACATGCAATCTACCAAGTGCTATTTACTCCACTGTTCTATCCAAAAACTCAACAAGCCAGTCCTTGATTTCAGCGGCGTTTCTGTCCATCCACTCAATGTTGCCCTCAATCTTCTGAAGGGAGTCGTAAAAATTATTGGCCGCCGACATGGGCATATCGGCATATCTACGTCCAAAGTCTTCCATCTGTTGACATGAAGCAAAGGAATCCCAGAAGTTTGGCTAACGAAAGGCTCAGATAGTTGAATCAAAGTCAATTAAAGAGTTCAACAGAAAAAAATTGTTTTTTTAGAAAGGATTTTTCATATTAGTCTTATCTATGAAATCTTTACTTTTCCTCTCTTATGCCTTCTCTTTAAAGATATATAACTGAGTAAAGAAAAGATTCATACTTCACAACAATAGTAACGGAGAAGTTGTGACACCTTCATTAGATGATCAGAAATTCCTTCTAAAGATTTCCTTTACTTTAACTCTTCCAGTTTGATATAATACTTTTTAAAGTTCCCTTCACTGGTTTCTTTTTGTACTACACTAGTCTATCGAATTATACACGAAAATACTACCTGTTGAAACAGGTACATAAATAATAAGAGAAAGAATAAAATGATATAAAAATAACCGTTAAACAAAGTTTCTCGCATAAGAAGCATGATTTTGTATAGTTATGAAGAAATGAAGTAGAGTTGATTCAATTAGAATGGCATATATCCTTATTCTTGAATCCCTCATCGACATTATGGTTTATCTATTTCAGATAACACTTTACCGACTAGCGTAAGCATACTCGTGATGCACTCTATGGGAATATTCATACACCCTGTTGGCTGCCTTTGTGCTATACTCATACCTCAATTCTGTCTCTCCCAGTGTTCATCGTCGTAGCAAATGACCACACCGTATCGTACGCAGAGTCACCAAATCTGGATGTAAAAAAGGAACATTGATATAAAGAGTCGTACTCTAATTTGTAGTCACTGTAGTGACATCATACATGTTCTATGGCCCTACACCCTGATGTTGTATGGTCTGATCGTCTTTTCAAATAAGCCATATCTGTGTGTTTGTAATAACACCTGTTTGGTAGTCTTGCAAATACAACTAATATACATAAATAATGAACAGATCTAAAATGCATAGGTTACCGAAGTTCGTTGTCATAAAGACAAATATTAACCTTTTGAGTTATAATAAAGTACTCTATCAGATGTCCGGCAATAATACATCATGCTAGTATCCCTTGTAATTTTAAGATGAACGACCAGCCAAGCTGTGTGCTCTCTTTTTTCGGATTGTTTATTTTTGGATTCTACGTTATAACTTTTGTGAAATTACAGGGAAATGTATTGGCCATGTCAATTTCACGTAATAAAAATATATCTGAGAATTTATCACGTGAACAATTTGCTGATAAATCGTACCACAGTGATGGTGTGCATACGAGCAAAAAGATGTATGAAGAAAGTTATCCTAACATGAGGGCGGTGATGACAATTTTTTTGGTCGAACTATTAGGTTCTTTTGCCTGAACTTTGGTAAAGTATTAGCGAAAGAGACAAAAGTTTAGTAATTTAGACTGTATTCCCAGGGAATTTATACATTTTCCTGCCCTTTCAGTTAAAATGGCCTTGCATCCTTACAATAACTTGTATGCGGCTAACAATTGGAGTTTATATTATAACTCTTATCCACCGTCTTCATAATAACCTGTCAATGTGGAGTGAAGGCAGATCTGACCTTTGACCTTAACAAAACCTACCTTGAATGCAGAGAGTCAAAATTCTCGGTCACAAAGTTCCACGCCAGATTAAATCCCATGCCAGAGGCATCTCGGACAAAACCGATGACAGACTGTGTCTCACTTGTTTCCAAATAGTATTCTAGGTAGCTGTTAGACGACATGATATTAAATGTACGTTAGTGAATTTAAAAAGTGGATGAGTGGCGATAGGACCATTTCCAACAGAAAACTAAACGTATCAAAGTGACTTAACTCTCTAAGCCTTAGAAAGACGTATTGTTGAAAGGTTATAGACAATGTAGAGCTCAATTGCCAGTCGAACTTTAGGAAAGGATAGCGGCGTTACGAGAAATGCCGCGTAGAAAGAAACCCCTTCTTAGAAAATTATGATTGATTCAGTCCGGACGTAGGTGGCGTTGCACCATCTCTAACTGCACCAGCTACTGAGACACAATGATATAAGTTACGCGTTAGCATAAAACATCCAAAACCACAAGTTCGCAAACACGCTGCAACATTTTTTTCAGAAAACGTACCCTTGAAGTGTGTACGAGTTTCTGCTACACGCCATTGCTCGCTGTAAGTCACGCTTTTCGTCCTCGTCGACTAGATGTTGGTCGAATGCAAATACCCATTCGTTGTCTCCTCCATAACGAACCGCCGTGCAATAAACTGTATCCTTTGTGTCTTCTCTGATTCTGGAACACAATTAGAGAAAAAAGTTTCACGTGGGTGAGTCAGGTATTTACATGTGCTATATAATTGTTACTGTCGTTCCCCCAAATATCGTGTGCCAACGCATCGTTGAGGGCCATTTAGACAACAATCGGAAAATAAGAATGGTTTCTTACTGTGAATTGTTAACCTTAGCCATCCATGACGTAAACTGTTCAGATGCCGTGTTTACACAATCTTGGTTGCCATATTTACACGCCAGTTCCACCCCTATGACTCTATTGTGACTGGAAGATATCATATACAGATCCATTACACGCATCATATCATCGATGAAAATGAGACTACGGCTTTTTTACACCTAAAACGTCTTTGGTATCATAACTTGTGAGCGGCGATTAAGGTTTTTGTATATTTAATAAATATGTGCAACATTAAACGTTTCAACAATACATCGATAACAGCTGTCTATGATCTAAAACACCTTCAAATTTTGGTGAACGTTGACACGACAGAATTTCTGACTCGAGCTCATGAGATCAACTTTAGACATTACTATTTCACATACAACACAATGACTTAACAAGAAGTTCGATTGTATAAACAGCATGTGCAACTCTGATATTCTTCAAGCCTGAATGTTCAGTGCACGATGTACTTGTCTGTGCCTAATTGATCAAATGGTAACTCACTAGTCAATGTGGTCATCTTCCAATGCTTTCTTGAAGTTCCATCCGAGTTCGCTGTATATTGGATCGTTCAAATGGCGGAGATATTTCTGAAATGGTCACCATAAGAAAGGATAAACAAGGTCACAACAAGATGGAAATAAAGCCTATAAGGCGACTATACACAGGTGGACAACGCTTTCATTTGCAATGAAAAACCGAATGCCATGAAAAGAGATGTATGCCTACTTATGGATTACTTTGTCGCATATCTTTGGTATGACATTGTTTAATCGACACAGAATGCGCAATCATAGATTTTTCGACTCCGAGAAGATTGCTTTCAACGCCCATCAATAACCTGCATTAACTCATTTTGAAGCTTACATCGAAATTGTTACCATTTTTATTTCTCGATAACCCAAACTTAGCTTTCTCTTAAACTGTGAACAAAGAGAATCTATCATTTTGAAAATCAAAATTTTTGTTTCTCCCACTGTTAGGATTGTACACATAGGTAAGTGTCCTTGAGAAACAAATTGAGGATGGAGATAAACAAATTGAGGATGAAGATATCTTGAATATCACGCAGTGTGCAACTCACGGACAGATATTCGGATGCTCGAATTTGTCCAATTCTTTTCTGGTCTACCGCTTGTTGGGACTCATTTGAAAGTTCTTCGAGTAAGAAAAGTTTCAAGGTATTAAATTTTTGAAAATCGAGAATTAATTTTTCTTTAGAGTTAACACTGGGAGGGCGGCCTTTTGAATTTTAAATATCGATAAATCTCGGTTATTTTTTTATCTAGTACAAAAGTTTGCAGGGTTGCCGCTATTTTGAAAGGGAATGGTTGAAAGTTTCCTTGTGGAAAAAGTCTTTCGCTTTTCGAGGCGCAACAAACCACAACCCAAAACTTTGCATAGGGAACATTGATTCTTAGTCTCAGTCATAAATGAGCATAGCTTCAATTTCTATTGAGCAAACATTGAGCAAGTGTTTGATCTATTTATTATCAAATTGCCCATAATGCTATGTGAATGTGCAATGTCTGCGGAATAAAAGTAATTAGAGTCACTCACCTCGAAATAACCATAGGTTGATGTCCTCCATAACATGGTGTGTACGTATCTTAAATTATCTCTTGTTGTCAGCCAAGCATTGTAACTTCTCTCCTCGGTGAGATATTCGATGATTTTGAGTGGAATTACGTGATTCAAAAGCTGAGATTGGCCCATATTGAAAGCGTCGCTGATCAATAACCCTCGGTTACGGATTGGAAACACCTAGATGAAAGAAACGTTGTTTAGTACCCAGATGGATTTAACCCTTCTAAAGTTAACAAGCGTTGAGTTGCATTAAGCGACAATCGCTTTCATCCACGCCAAAATAATGAAATGTCGGTGGATAGCTTCAAAATGACCGCCTACTTCACCCCAGTCGACAAAATACCAACCACGGTCACAATAAAGTTCAAATTTGAGAGTGATGTGGATTATATTTTTGCGAAGGCAATGAACTATATCCTATTCAACGCTTTGTACTTGACAAAAACCGATCTGTCGATAAAAAATACAAAAGTGGTAACTGTTACACCATAAAGACAATGCCGCTTATCTGAGTTGGTCTCAAAGAGTCGTCATCAAAACAGTTATTATTTATTGAATGTCAACACCACCAGGTACTATAGTGCAATGGTACGTCCCAACCCTATAAAAGGCAAACATCATGATGGTAAAAGTGGTCTGATGATGACTAGATGCATGAAACTGAAGTAACAAATTTCATTACTTTGTACTTGAAGTAATTTGTGTTATTATCTGTAACGCTCTGCTTAGAATCGAGCAATGTAATTTCCCACGAGGACATCTGTATACTTATATATAATATATATACATATATATGTATATACTTATATATGTATATGTATACTTATAATATATATATATATATATATATATATATATATATATATATATATATATATATATATATATATATAATAACTTAAAATTATGTTTCCCAAAATGTGAATATTAAGAACGGATTTTGTTTCTCAAAATCTGAATGTTTAGACTGCTTGCAATAGATATTTTATCTGAGGATTTTGTGTCATTAAGAAGCATTAAGCAAATCATCCTTTTGAGAAACTTACACAATGTTGAGTGTCACTTCTATATTTTGTAATATATCAGATAAAGTGGAAATAAATCACTGTGTGGCTTTTCTTCGATTGAGAACGAATAATCAAATGCCACTGTTCGCTGCTGCCCTATTCCAAATATTCTAAAGTTTGCCACTTTAAATGGTTCTGGATATAACCCATCTCTAGTAATACAGTGCCTACCATCAGCCAACGAAATATACTTAATGCATTATTGAAACACCTTACCCTGTGGTCAGTCCTTAACTGCATCGCTAGATTTTCCCAGTTTTCGTTTTCATAGTTGACTCTGTAGTACATATCCTGATTGATGTTAACGATGAACCAATGATCGGGGTCATCCGTTGTTATGGTGAAATCAGCTGTTATCAATATGAAAATTACGATATGCTACATGTATTAACTTAGTTAAATAATCAGCACATATTGTCAATCCATGAAACTGCTGAATATATTTATTTATAGTACACAGACGGTCACAGGTGTTGTATGACATTACGTAATCATGATGTAACAATTGCTATTATTACACTTTGCTATCACAATTAATGTTCAGTCTTGTCAGACGATTAAATGGCAACAGAATGCGGTCGACGCTTTTGCCAAGAGTGCGGACACGTATTATTTCTATACAAAAGCAATGAAATGAGATATACTTTCAGATGTAGGAGCAAAGCTATTATTTCAACTGTCATATCCCGTCCAGCAATAGCCCCCAAGCACAAGTTCATGGTGTATACATTCAATAAACTAATTTACCAATACACTCTTCAATCAGCGGACCACTACGGGGTTTCAAAAGTTACGTGCTAGCAATATTCATAAGGAAAACTTAGCAGTTCACTCAATAAGTTTAACAATTGTCTCGGAATGTGCTACGTACAAAACTGTACGGTAAACCTCACCCCATAACAAGTAAAAATGAGCAAAACTCTATGCACACAATGTGAGCCAAAGAATGCATTAAGATCAAAGTCGTTAGGTAAAGTAAAGCGTAGACTTACAACTTAAAAAGTGCTATATGTATAATTACCCGGTCCTCTGTTCATCCATTTAAAATTGCAATACGTGTTCTGAGCACACTCAGTGGTGAATACTTGCTCATTTTGGTCCGTCCACGTCAGCGGTACATACCATAGGTACCTAGAACACATGAAATATCAACTCTATACTTGAGTGTGTAGAGTTCTTGATGTCCGAAGAAACGATAAGTTTAAAATTACCTGTATTATATTTACAATCGATTCAGATATCAAACACCGTATAGTTAAAACGAGTAAAACCGACTTCCAAATGTAGAGTTATACATACCCAAGGTCTTCGTGCTCATCATCAGGTTCATCATTCGGGTATTGAAGGAAATGTTGTTGTTCAGCGTGGACATTTTTACCATTTCTTGTTACAGTGATGACCGGATAGCCAGCTTGTCGTACCCACGTGTCCATCACCCTTTTAACATCGGTGCCCATGTGTGTCGAGTCCGCCTGGTAAGACATAGTGACCGATGGGAATGGAAATTGCATGGTAAATATTCGAACACCATGTAAAATACACACATAACTGTGAAAGCACGAGTTGCAGGTGGTCATTGCCATCGGTTAAATTAATTTCCCTTCCTTCTAAGGACACCCATTCACAAAGACACAAAACATTATCAAATTAATCCTTCACACAACTTTCAAAATAGTGCTGTGCATGTTTACACGCATTGCATTGCGGGACATCGACAAAGATAGTAACTTACTTCTGTTTTTGTACTGGTTACAATTCTTATCATCCTGACAAGAAATGTACAAAAGTGATTTTCCTCAACCGTAACTTCAAATCTAAGTTGACCTGTTCTACGTTTTGACAAGTTCCCTCCTTTAAGAAGGAATTGAAACAGATTTTCCCCTCCGCCATTCTTATGTAACGGTTGTTATCTGATCTTGTTTTCATTAGATATTAACTGACAGTGCGATGTGAAAGTTATTGATTGAAGGCATACACACTGGCTTCAGATTTAACAATATCTAACTCCAAAGTGTAAATGAAACTGGCAGTATCTCTCACCTCTGTGAGAACACTGAAGAGGTCGTCGGAAAAAGCGACGTCAAATGCATACCTCCTCAAGTACGTGTCCAAACCAGCACCGAAGGTCAGCTTTCCTAAAAAGCCCATCATCATCATGTTGAGGCAGGCTCCCTAAGATTTATCGTCAAAAACGTTTAATGACAATCACGACAGTTTTTATGAAATGTTACTAGTCTCCCGCAACCATATGCAAGGACTGCACACTTATTGTCGAAAAATATACATGGGGAATTTGACACGCGCATCGTTAATTTGCAC
Organism: Ptychodera flava; assembly: GCA_001465055.1. Lineage (NCBI taxonomy): Eukaryota > Metazoa > Hemichordata > Enteropneusta > Ptychoderidae > Ptychodera > Ptychodera flava. The sequence goes on from LD349464.1 coordinate 144,375, forward strand.
TTCCCAAACTTGTCTATTCACAAAGCAGCGACTTCCGCGAATAAAATGTATTGGTCCTTACTTTCTGCATATCGTGTTAGTCACTTTCATGGCAAATATTTCGCCTCGTGCGGCAAGGGATACGTACGCGACTGAGGGAAGCTTGAAATTGCCTATGGAAGGAACGGCGTTCCAGAAACTTTACTACCACAGTGGGTGTCGCCTATCACAAACCTCTAACCATCTACACATCCAATAGACTATGTTTATATGTCAATACATTGCTGTCCACGACGAATGTGTGAACAGTGAAACACGACTTGCCAAAAGTATAATTCTCGTCTTTCAGAAAGGATTCTAAATATTTGATGTCAAATGACACCTTTTCATTCTCATTTATAATTTTGACATCAAAATATAATCTTTGTGATACAGAAAGGAACAATATCAATGATAAGAACATTTATTCTTGCAAAACGACTAATTGTCACTGGACTTGCTATCTACACTTCATCAATTCGATAGAATTTGTCGTAAGTGCAATACGCAACAGGACTTTGTTGCAATCAAATGCATGGTTGGCTATTATAGTAATTCTTCAAAATACTTTATGTTCACTGATACTATCTATTACTCTCCTCTGTTAATGTGAAATTGTAAAACTACTAAACCTATACAACCCTTTTAAGAATTAGAGCGCGAAGCCACTGCAGTGAACTGCAATAAAACTGCTTACACTAATTAGTTTCAGCTGTAGCCGTGGCCACTTTGGTGTTGAACAAGGCTACTTGATAAAGACCAAAAAGTCTGCTTGTACAAAGGCAAAACTAGCTCTGTCTGAGGCTCGAGTTGTAAATGAGAGTTTACGATTGGCACCCTGTGTTCAAGATTAAGATACAATGTAACATTACCATGCACTGGTCCATGTACAAATCTTTTTTATTTCAACTTCCTCAGACAAACTGTCTGCATGGGACATACAATGTTGTCGACTTTGCCAGCTGGCTACAGCTGAAACTAATTAGTGTGAGCAGTTTTATTGCAGTTCACTGCAGTGGCTTCGCGCTCTAATTCTGAAAAGGGTAGTAATTACCTGGTCTTCCAACATTACTTAATTGAGTAACAGGCATATTCATAATGATTGTAGTATAAGCTATTGCAATTTTTTATCGGGGCAGAATGGGAGTAAAAGTATTCCATTTCAAATTCCGATGCGCTTTCAATGTGCCCCAATTGAAAATGTGGCGTATGAAAGCAGAATCGCCTGTGTTATAGAAATTTCAGTTACCTTACGATATGCGATCACATCAAAACCATCTTCTATTTCTTGTACCCAGAACACGTCCATGGTGATTGGACGCGATGAAGTTGATATGGAGTCCGCTTCGAGAGCCGGGAAAGTGGCAAGCCCTGGGTAGAATTCTTGATACTGAACAGCGATTAAAGAACAAATAGTGATCCGTTGTAAGTAAGCAATTCTCAGTTGACGAGTAATTCATGTGACTAATTCACTGTCCATTGTACTTCAGGGAGAGCTGGCGTGCTTGCCATACACTGTATGAACAGTATGGTACACAGTACGGGTCAGACTGCCAATGACAGTTATAGTAACTGAGATATAAGTTGGAGTCAATAAAAATGCGAACTGGCAGTTAAATAGAAAACCGTACAAATGTGTGACAAAAAACTCCAGCTGTTCAACAATTGGTCCATCAAAGTCAAGTCTCTCTCCCCCCCCTCTCTCTCTCTCTCTCTCTCTCTCTCTCTCTCTCTCTCTCTCTCTCTCTCTCTTTCTCTCTCTCATATGCTATAATATTGCTCAATTATTAGTTTTAGTGGGATCTAATACGAAGTCAACTGTAAATGCGCTATGTCCCTGGATAGCGGGTTTGCCTGTCCTTACCATGTTCCATTCAGGATGGATTTCATGGACGCCAGAATCTTCCAGAAACTCCGCAAAACCCTCGTTCAGCCATAGTTCTGACCACCATCCACACGTGACAAGATTACCAAACCACTATATAACAAGAATATGAAATCATCAACAGGCTATAATACGATGTTCTGCAATGCTGCTTGCATAATTGCTCTAACTTGTGTAACTGTATGACAAAAGAAGATACGGGAAGGTTGAGTTGGAGAACCATGTGTGTTTCTTGTGATGACTGAGATAATGAGTTGCTAGACTATCACATCATTAGCTTAATGTCTTCACCCAATCTAGGGCGATGAAACCATGATAGAATAATAGGGTCCAGGCAATGTCATCATTCACGTGACTTTACATTCGATAGTGATTCCAAAAACGACAATGTAGGTCTCTTATTTGAAAACGGAAAATTCCATTTGCTGAGCTAGAGAACCTTACTGGTACGTGATTATACCAACAATAATCATTGTCTGACCGTGCTGTTTTGTTGTATTTATATCATGCATACACAAAAAATCATATTAGTCCTAATTTATACAAAATGTGCATTACCTTCTTCAACCAGAGAAACGTTTAACATTTGGTCGCTTAATATTCCACTATTATATGCATTACCTGATGCACAATTTCGTGACCTATGACCCGTGCGATAGACTGTTGTTTTGATGCAAAGTCAACATCTTCATCAAACAACATTCTCTCTTCCCTGTACAAGACCAATCCCCAGTTTTCCATGGCTCCCGCAGCGAATTGTGGGATCGCGACCATGTCTGTCGTAGGAAAGAAACTTAGCACCTTATTTGTTGACCTGATATATAGATATTTATATATATATATATATATATATATATATATATATATATATATATATATATATATATATATATACACTCTTTCATTGTTGTTTTTGCAAAACCTTTATTGTACTTTATGATCAAGATCCCAACTGGGATACGATTTCAATAAAGGCTTACTTTACTTTACTTTACTTTACTTTTCTTTAGAAAGAGATATTGTGCGAATAAATTGACCCTGTAGCAGCCAGCAGCGAGATCTATATTTGTAGTTTCGAATGTTTTGCTCTACGTGACTACAGTTATTAAATTGAGACGCTAGGTATAAAGTTATCACTATTTGTGTATTGATAGAACCATTGTGTAGTGTACTATACTGTACTGTACTGTAGTGTACTGTGCTGTGCTGTACTCCACTGCACTGTACTGTACTGTACTGTACTGTGCTGTGCTGTACTGTTCTGCACTGTACTGTACTGTACTGTACTGTACTGTACTGTACTGTACTGTGCTGTGCTGTGCTGTACTGTGCTTTACTCTGTTGTACTACACTGCACTGTAGTGTAGTGTAGTGTAGTGTAGTGTAGTGTAGTGTAGTGTTGTGTAGTGTAGCGTGGTGTAGTGTATAGTGTAGTGTAGTGTAGTGTACTGCAATGCACTGTACTTTACTGTACTGTACTTTACTGTACTGTACTGTACTGTACTGTACTGTACTGTACCGTACTGTACTGTACTGTACTGTACTGTACTGTACCGAACTGTACTGTACCGTACCGTACTGTACTGTACTGTACTTGTCGCTTTGAAATCATTTAAAGAACCAAGGTATAATGTTGCACAATTTTCCAGGATCTGCCATGTATTTTGAGCAACTGCAAGGAATCACTTGAATTGGAGTCTGTATGCCTACAGATTTTTTTCCCATTTCTAATCACTCACCCATTTTCACAAAGGCACCATTGAGATCGTACGGAATGCCGATGATATCCGCGTAGAAATCCGTCATGTTTGTTCCAACCATCAACGAGTAGTCCAGTGTGTGTACCATGTCAGGGCGACACCACACGCGAAACTACAAGGGTAATGCAAAATTCTCTCTTTCATCAGTGTAATTGAAATTAAAGAAGGGCGGCTATATGCGTCTTGCATGTTGGTTGGTTGATTTTAGCCGTTGTAAATGCACAGACACAGTAACGTAAATAAGCGTTTAATTTGCTCCTTAAATATTACTGATTTTTTATCTTTTTAAGTTTTCATGTCATTATCTTATTATCTTTCATTGTTATATTTATGGTTGTGAAAATTATATAATGCAAGTTAAGGTAGAATGCACCTCTAGGACAGGTATTTAGAGGTGAAATGTTTACAGTAATTTTCTGGTCTATCAGTTGTATGGCATTATTTTAATCTGGTGGACTAAAATAAAGTTTTCACCGTCTTATTTTTGTGAAAAGCGCACTTAAGTTTTCCCTTTACAATTAACAGAGAGATGACGGATATTTTGAATTTCTAGTGAAAATACATAGACAGTGAGTTTCTCTATTTCCAAAATTTGTACGGTGTATTGTCGATTTTGAAAAGAAATGGTTGGCAGTTTCCCAGAGGAAAGTTGAGCATAAGTTTAAATCTGTCGATGTCTAGGTGCGCACTACTTTGACTGTCCTACAACCATTAACACTTGTTTAACACAATTTATATCATTGAGCCGCCATTTAAACGACAGTCAGGTAAACAAACCTACTACGACTTCAAAGGTCTGCTTGCGAAGTGTGCCGATTCGATCCACGTAAGAAACTGTTGGGGCAATTTAAAGTAGTGAACAATAGGTCAACGTTTTACAGGACCAAGCATACCAATGGTCAGGTCGTTCAGAAATTACTGAATCTTATGACGAAAATTACTGAATCTTATGACGAAAATCTTAAATTTAATATATTCATACCAATACGCCATCTCTGGTGTAATCTTCTATGTGAGAAAATTCGGAGATTACAACAGCGTTCAGGTAAGTCGACATTTTGACAGTTCTTGCATAGTATGACGTCGCCCAGTCACCATCAGTTTCGTTACGAATAATTTGCATATTCGCCAGAGCATGACGTTTCTTCCTGCGCTTGATTATCATGTCGAAGGTTGCCTTGAGGTTCGGTTCGTCGAAGCAAGGGAACATTCGCCTTGCGAAAACGCTCTGTAGTTGAGTCGCTGCCAGGTACCTACAATTTTATGTAGAATTATTTTACTGTTAATTTTGAACGTCTAAAAGTGCAGCGAAAAGAAAACTGATAGCTATTTTAACAAGTAAATCTGCACTGATAGAATCACAGAGTAAATCTTACTTATGACTGCACATTCTTTCCAATAAACCGACCTCTCTGATAGCAGACAGTCTTTTCAGCACGTCTCACGCACGCAGGATATGCAAATTTGCATTCAGCGCGAAATATGTTAATGTATGTGTATGTTAAACATATTCTTGAGGAGATTCTGTGTTCGCCTATAATCTTCTGATTACCAAGTTCAATTAAGACCATTCGAGTCTGAAAACTCCACTGTGACTGCCGTAAGTCAGCAACTTTGTAATAGGAAGAATGTGTATTCATATTTGTGTGTTTCTTACTTTAATTGAACACAAAAACACATCTACATGGTTCCATTTTGACTCCGTTTTTCCGTTTAGCAATTGTTGCTATCAGTAGCTCGTTCCTATCTCGGCTGCGTTATTTACACTAGGTCAATTATAAAGGATCCGACCACGGAGGTTTACATCAATGATCTAACAAACCGATGCAGTGGGGTAGAGATACATGTAAGGATTACACAACAACAAAAATATGGGTACACTTCTTGAGTCGAAGTACAGTATTTACATAGATGACACCGAATGGTACAGGCAGTGTAGCCCTATGTCCTACTTATACCTTTCCTCATTGCTCGTACCACCTCCATTCATCAAGTTTTCCACTTTCTCCCCTTCATTTAACCTGATCGTTCCTATAAATTGGTGTTTTCATGGTTTTTAGCAGAGGGCGTGGTCAAGCTTTGTAGTTGCTGCACTTGTTCAAATCCAGGGGCGTTAACATCGACTCGTTTAAAGGTTCCTAGTACTTTAGCACTTCCCAATAAGTACGTTCAAGCGATGTCTGCTTTGTATGTAAGCCTATCATTCCTTGTGTTAAGGAGTTTTGGTAAATCTTATTATGAGACAGGGTATACCTGTGTTGTAGGATAGAGCATTGCAGCAAGTTGCAGAGTCGTATACGTAGGAAGGAATTCTGAAGTAGGGAGTCAACTAAGTATTGTCAAAATATATATTTGCATAAAATTAGCGTGCAAGATGTCGCATGTAGCAAAGATAACCTATTTTGAGGAGTCATGTGTCCAGTAAATGTCTTGGTTGTCGTGAAAACAAAACTGTAAAGGAGATATCGACAAAATACATCAGCTTTGTCTCCAGTTAACTGACAACAGTTTATTATAGAAAACGGTCACTTCAGAGATTAAACTGCGTGAGTTTGGGAAACTGATATGTTCTGGTTAGTTGAAGTTGAGTTATGACAAAACATGAACGGCGTAGGCTATTTGCGAAAAAGTATACATATTTCAGTTTTAAGGTTTTAGGCCTGGCGGATATCAAAATCCCAACTTCCGATTCTCAAAACTCAGTCTTGAGTTATGTTTCCATGTGTTTATTTCTGATTTTGATATCACTTCGATTGCAATGTACCAGGGAATGTGATAAGTATATTCTCGTAGAAATAAAACTTCTTTCTTACATGACCTGAACCGATTGCCAGGGCGAGATGTCTAGAAACCTGGCGTCCCTTTCAAACGTGTACATTTACTGCTTTAGAATGTATTTCATGAAAATATGTGACAGCGTTTTATCAAAACTGATAGAAATGTTTTGGGTGTGCTTCACTCCAATAGAAAGCGATAGGCTTAGAACAAATACGAACATGACGAGATCATATCGGAACAATGACCAAGCTCCATCTGACGGTGAAGGCATCGCCTCTTCAGGGAGCTCTCTTATCATCGCCAAGACATGAGCAGATATGGCGACTCAGATGACGATCCCAGGCCCAACTGATAATCACACAAACACAATTGACGCTTTTTAGGGTCTACAAATATTCTTAAAGGAGCCATGCGAATTTACAGGTCAATGTTTTGGCACAAGGAATAAAGTTTAGTTGAGTTGACACTTCAAGCGACCTCTAAACAACTAAATGAGTTTTCATAGGTCTTTCAGCATGATTGAATTTAAAGTCAATTTATGATCAATTCAACATTCAGATTTGATGTGTTACAGACGTTCAATAAATATGAAAGCGAACGAATATCGTTGATCGCAAATGACGTCATTTTCTTTCTCATTAACATGCATAAATAAATATTCGTCCGCATTTTCCCATAAACGACGAAAATAAAACCTGCTAGTCCTACAATGACTACTAAAAGTCATACTTATTCGTATGAATTTGTGGTCCAGACTACAAGCTGCAACAACACCCGCGCATGCAACAACAAAATTTATCCGAATTTTAAGCAGCGTTGTTCGATGTCGCAAGCGTGCTGCTATATTTAGTAACAAACGTGAAATCGCGATCAAAGCTATTATCATTTGTCACGCTCACAAACTTTGGGAACAAATTCAACAAAAAACAAGCGATGTACTTTAGAAGTCTGATCAAAGTCAATGTATTCAGTTATATGGCCTAAATATGCAAATGAATTTATTGCTATTGTCACACCTGTGAGTTGACAAAAATTTGTTTAAGTTGTGCCAGGCATGACTGTCAAACGGCATGAAAGTCTGTGCCTTAACTGACAATTAAAATGTTCCTCACTTTCGTTCCACTGAGACCTCTTAACCTGGTCGCGATAGTTCGCTCAGATAGGTGGTATTTACTTCTAAATGCACAATAGAAAGTGATCTCATAATTATATCAGTTGGCATAACAGTTCCGCCAACAACAATATTTATTACCCAAGAATAAATCAACAACAACAGCAAGTATTCGCAGATACTCCTGTATTGTACAATGATTGACAACTCGCTAACAACTATAGCAACGACTGACAGTACTACATCAAAGAAACTGTTTCCGTGATGTCACAACTTGTTGTAGTAACACTGAAAATATGATAGCTATGTGCTAGTACGCCTTAATGTCTTTAAACTGGCTTTACTCATAACACATAGAAATACACCAGTTCTCTGTTCGTATGGTGTGCACTCAAAACAAACTCAACAGTCTAATAGTGACAACTCTACAGTATTTCCGGTCACTATGGCAAATAAAAGTTATCTCAAAGTTTGAACAC
>LD349465.1:18064-28355 GCA_001465055.1 Ptychodera flava
GGGCAGTCAGGTAAATTCTTCCCTTCAGACGGTTTTGACATCACTAAGCATTTCAGGTTAGTTTGCTCTTTTCAAGAAAAGGATGTTGATAAATATTTCCTTCATTTCGAGAAAATTACTCAGAATCTGTATTGGCCTAAGGAGTCCTTGTCTATACTTTTGCAGAGTGCTTTGGTGGGTAAAGCCAGGGAAATTTATATTCAGTTGTCAGTAGAGTAGGCTTCAAATTATGATTCTGGGAAGGAATTAATTCTCAAGGGTCATAAGTTGGTGCCTGCAGCTTACCGTCAGAAATTTTAGAATTGTGAGAAAGATAACAATCAAACTTATGTTGAATTTGCTCAAACAAATAAACAAAAGCTTTAGATTGTTTTTATATGCCCTTATGTAAGCACATGGGTATAAATAGGGACGTGCACAGCTTGCAGTCAGACATTTTGGGATTGTGTCTCTTGTGTGTTACTGAAAATCTTTGGAAACTCCAGCAGTATTAATTTCAAGACTTTTTAAGATCTTAACTGCCACGCTGGATTTATACTGTTGACTTTGTGCAACTTCAAGCCTACAAGCAAAAGGACTGTTCATTCATCAGACTGACTGTTACAACTCTGAGACTGGAGTTTTGCCGTCCCAGCTGAGATAGGTAACCTGTACACCTTTACAGTTTGCATTCTATCCCTGACTTAACAATTAGTTTTAATTTTTGTAATAAATTTCGTTTAATTCAGAAACTGTCGAGTTCACCTTTTGTTTGTTTTCTCTGCACGTAACATAACATCTTGTCATTATTGACAATGCGCGGCACGCGTGGAGGGAGCGCAGTATATTCTTTGCATACGAAGTCATGGTGGAATTGAAACCAGAGGAAATGCATGACATTGATCTGGACACATTTGTTTCCCTGAAAAAGACGACCTCATAACACTGGCCAATTTCCTTAAAGTAAACATCAAAAAACCTATGCGCAAAAGGGAAATACAGTACCATATTGCACAACATTTAGTTGAATTAGGCCAATTTAAGGATTCCACCCTGAAAGATTATGAGCCCGAGTCTACCTCTGAACTTAGAAAATTTGAATTAGAAATACATGCAAATTAGGTGATGAAAAAAGTAGAATTACAAATGAGAGAGAAAGAATTACAAATAGAAAAAGAGACAGGCATTAGAAAAAGAAAAATACAAATTCAGTTAGAAATGCAAGACAGAGAGAGAAAGAGAGAGAGAGAGAGAGAGAGAGAGAGAGAGAGAGAGAGAGAGAGAGAGAGAGAGAGAAAGGAAAGGAAATTAGCAGAGCGCCGACTACAGGTAGAAAGAGATGTTTGGAGCTTGGACAGTCAGGTAAATTCTTCCCATTAGACGGTTTGACATCACTAAGCATTCCAGGTTAATTTTCTCTTTCCAAGAAAAGGATGTTGATAAATATTTCCCTCATTTTGAAAATATTGCTCAGAATCTGAATTGGCCTAAGGAGTCCTGGTCTATGCTTTTGCAGAATGCTTTGGTGGGTAAAGCCAGGGAAATTTATATTCAGTTGTCAGTAGAGCAGGCTTCAAATTATGATTCTGGGAAGGAATTAATTCTCAAGGGCCATAAGTTGGTGCCTGAAGCTTACCATCAGAAGTTTTGGAATTGTGAGAAGTTGAAGGATCAAACTTATGTTGAATTTGCTCGAACAACTAAACAACAGTTTGGTCGTTGGTGTTCTTCCGAAAAGGTCAGTCAGAATTATAAAACATTAAGACAACTTGTTTTGATTGAGGAATTTAAAAGGTGCATTTGGAGTGACATCAAGACATTTATCAGTGAACAAAAGGCAGATACATTGGAGGTTGCTGCACGTTTAGGCGATGATTATTCATTGACCCATAAATCTTGATTTCTCAGCAAACCATTCCAGTCCTTTTCATACAGAAACAATGCAGGGAAATTTAAATCCTCCTTTTCATCCAAGAATTTCTCAAAGGAGAGAAGAAAATCAAATGAAAACAGCTCACAGAGTTCAAGTAACACTTCTACATCGTCAGATCCCAAGTCTCAATCTCCTCCTGGCAAAGAGTTTGGTACACCTTCTTGTAATTATTGTAAGAAAGATTGCCATTTAGTGTCAGATTGTTTAAAAGGATCAAACTTATGTTGAATTTGTTCGAACAAATAAACAACAGTTTGATCGTTGGTGTTCTTCCGAGAAGGTCAGTCAGAATTGTGAAAAAAATTAAGACAACTTGTTTTGATTGAGGAATTTAAAAGGTGCATTCGGAGTGACATCAACACATTTATCAGTGAACAAAAGGCAGATACGTTGGAGGTTGCTGCACGTTTAGGCGATGATTAGTCATTGACCCATAAATCTTGATTTCTCAGCAAAGTATTCCAGTCCTTTTCATACAGAGACAATGCAGGGATATTTAACTCCTCCTTTTCATCCAAGAATTTCTCAAAGGAGAGTAGAAAATCAAATGAAAACAGCTCACAGAGTTCAAGTAACACTTCTACATCATCAGATCTCAAATCTCAATATCCTCCTGGCAAACAGTTTGGTACACTTTCTTGTAATTATTGTAAGAAAGATAGCCATTCAGTGTCAGATTGTTTATAATTGAAAAGAAAACGTGAAGGTCAAAGTAGTCAAAGTGGATCTAAGCCAACCGGCTTTATTTCTTCATCAACTCAATTAGAGTCTAATTATGTGTGCCACACATTTTCTGAGGTTAAACCCCTCTTATCCTCAATTAATGAGGTCAATTTCAATTATTCACAAGATAGCATTATTGGTATTTTCGAACCATTTATTCATGCTGCTTTTATACCACTTTCTAGTGATGTTTCTTCTGCTACCCCTGTCAAAATTCTAAGAGATACCGGGGCTTCAAAGTCTTTTTTGTTGGCAGATACCCTGCCGTTTTCTGAAAAGTCATTTTCAGGTTCTAAAGTTCTTATTAACACTGAGGAGACGGGTTCCCACAAGGCTGATCTCACTTTTCCAAGTTTGTCGGTTGGCAGCTGTCAGGTTGAGCAGTTATGGTCTGAACTACCCTGAGCTGACATGTGATCTTTACTGTGTTGATGTATTCGAGGTTCGCACAGCCTAGGGAGCCGTATTTAAATGTCGAATACTATTTGCATAAAAAAATATTTTTAATTACGCATTTGAGAGATTACAGGCCGGGGAAATTGACTGTCAGCTACTCTGATGCATTTTTCATCGCACACCGACTCGCTCTCTGCCAAAACAGGAACTGCTCTGGTTGAGACCTAGTCTTGCGATCGTCTGATGCAATCATTGTTGTAACTCAATTTTTCCCCAAACACAAACGTGTTAGACTCAATCATTCACTTCACACAACCACACACAAAAGTACATCGTACTTACCGATAGTTTGCGAGTGAATGTTTTTTTTTATTTCCATGTCAACTGTGAAATAAAGGGTTGTTATACCAACAAATGTTCAGTCCGTGCATAGTCAAGTTCTGCGGTCCTCTGCAAATGGCATTCACACATCGTGCTCTTGCCCACACGCTTGTCTGTACCATGGGTGACACAGTGGTAACTGGCAAGTGAGGCAACAGTTGATTGTCTCATGAACATGATTGGGAAGAGTTCCATGGCCTACTATCCGTCCTGCATGTCGACACATCATGCAACTATGTCTTCGGTCCAGATTGAGACCCATTCGGTGACCAACTCTTTCCACATTTGTAGGAATGAGACATGGTGCTTTCAGACTAGTTCCTCTTGGGGGACGTTGCTGAGATGAGAAATTACCGATCAACTGTTTTGCTTCTTGGGCATGAAACATGAGCTGACGTCTGTATCTCAATCCACTTTGACCGTATCCATGAACTGATGCCATGTTGTGGAAAATGTTCATGAGTGCCTTGTTCAGCTCATGGTAAAACCACAGCTCTGTGCCACCATGGCGATAATCGACCTGGTGTGTAGTAAGCAAGCTGTTGATCAGTCTAATCAACACCTCTGAAGTACTGATTGTACATTACAGCAACGTTCGGGCATAGTACTTCAATTCATTCAAAAGCACCAGTTCTTTTATCTTGACATTGGCGCCTCACTTGTGCTCGATTCGGTCTTCATGCAGAGACTGCCGTGCTCATAAATTTCACCATTTTTATGTCTTTCCAGGCACATACTGTCATTGCGCTGTCTTGAAATACCAAGAAACTACCACGTTGCCATCGCTCTTCGTCGTCAGCATCAGGCGGTACGACTTGTGGATCATAGTTTGCGGCATTTTTTATTTTATCTGGTAAACCTAAGGTGTACATCCTGCAGGTTCCCGTGGCAGCAATATTATGCATGTAGAGATGGTCAAACAACGGGCAAGAAGTGTAATATGAGTCCATAATGACATAATGTCCGAACTCATAGTAAGGTCGAATCAGCCGGGAAACAAGTTTCCCAGGTCTGTTTCCCCTCAAAATTCGGGGGCCGTCTGCAGCATCGGGATCAAGCGGGTGATGACAGTTATCAGCGACAGGTTGATGGACTTTATCATTTGAAACGTAACCCGTGGCATACTCACTGAGAGTGTAAACTCTCATTCCATACTTGTGCGGTTTTGCTGGATTGTAGAGAACATTCTTTGTGCAGCCCCGGTAGGGGTTGACTCCTTCGTCGATTGCCAGTTTGCACATCGGGCTCTGGTGCATTCAGCTGTTTGCATTCACTCAATCAATTACATTTCATACTTTCAACATCCTATGCCGTTTCTCACTTATTTTTTGGGCTGTATACATGGCTGTGTTACGAGCACAGTACGGCTGTGTGCTGTAGTATAAATATTGCATCAGTAGCTTGAAGCGATCATGGGAAAAAGTTCTCTTAACGAAATTATGACCGAAGCAAACATGGTCAGACCAATACAGCTGGATTTCAGGCTGCCAGCATATTCTGAATAGCACCATCAGTCCAATGAGTGCTTTCATTTCGACAACTGTTGTCGGTGTCGAGGCCGATCTTTGCCATTCCCTGGCATTTGCCCTTCTCCTCTGTCTAGCGTAATGGTTAGTGCATCCTATAGTGAATCTTATCAGATCCTCGTCGAATATTTGCAAAAACCATTTGACTTCTGAAGCATCGTCTGGCAGCGGGTTGATAAGCCCCGGCTCTGGACCAATGACCTCCGGTAAAAGATCGAAATTACCAGTTCGTAGGTCTGTGTATGGTCTGTTCACGGTACCACCGGAAATACTCATTGTCTACGCTCTATTTCTTGTTGCATTGTGGTTTCTCACTGCCTGTAATATACAAGCGAGAGAAAGAGATGAACTTTATGAACCAATGTTTGACATCAGTGGCAACAGATGTGCCGTGTAAAATTTCTAATGTTTGCGTACAGTGTAAACACTTTGAGGTCACACGAACAGACGCATGTTTCCCAGGCAGAAAAACAGTAAACACTGCATATGACAAATAACATTCACTCGCACTTCATTTTTCATATGTATTTCATGATTCTATTCAGATAATAAATTCATGAAATGCATTTTTTCTTTGATATGTAAATAACGAACACCCCAGATTGCTTCACATGGAGGTATTTTCTCACTTTGCCCAATATTTAATGGATCATTCTCGAGAGAACAGATCGTCTGGTTATTGATAAAAACCAATTGTTCGCGCGAACCGACGGCTGAGCGAGGTCGTGCAAACCTTAGTAGTAAGGAAGCAGTCGCAGCAGTGTTAAGGGGGTAGATTGTAATGACTACATTCCTCTTCCTCTCTATAATTTCTATTTGTCTTCGGACTTTGTTTCTGGACCTGTGACTTTAGGTATTATGAATTGTTTGCCTTTGGAAGGGATCCACTTTCTCCTTGAAAACGACCTTGCTGGGGACAAGGTCATTACTAACCCACCTGTGACTGACAATCCTAATTTAGATCAGAGTCCAGAGCCAATGAACAAGATATACGTTATTATTTCCTTCATGTGCTATTACTTGAGCCATGTCAAAGAAAACTTCTGAGAATCAAAATACTCTCAAAAATCATGTCACAGACGTTGACTTAAATGACACCATTCTCAGTCAGGTATTTGACACGGATTATTCTGTTATCCCTCGTGGATTTGAATCTTCCAATAAACTTCTGCTGACCAATGTCAGACATTTTCTAGATCAAATATCATTGCTGAACAACACAAAAACCCAGATATTTTGTGTGTTTGACAGGGTAGATGATGATGGTGAAACTTCAGATAGCCCTGTTTCCTATTATACAAAATGTGGTATTCTCATGCGTTAATGGAGAATTCCAGATGTTTTGGTTGATGATGATCGGGCTATTAAACATCAAATTGTGGTTCCAAAGTCCTATGGTGCTGAAATATTACGCCTGGCCCATGAAACCCCTTGGGCTGGTCCTTTGTGAGTCAGGAAAACTTATCAGAAAATTCTCAGTCACTTTTATTGGCCTAATCTCAGGCAGGATGTAGCATATTTCTGTAAAACTTGTCAAACATGTCAAATGGTAAGAAAGCCAAATCAGACCATTCTAAAGATCCCTTTACAGCCTATTCCTGCATTTCAAGAACCATTTAGTAGGATTCTAGTAGACTGTGTTGGGAACCTGCCAAAAACAAGATCAGGAAATGAGTACATGTTGACAATATTGTGTACATTTACTCGGTTCCCAAAAGCCATACCACTGAGAAATATAAAGACAAAGACTATAGTAAAAGCTTTAGTCAAATTTTTCACTTTATTCGGCATCCCTAAATGTGTCCAGTCTGATCAAAGCTACAACTTTATGTCTGGAATTTTTCAACAAGTAATGGATCAGCTAGGCATTAAACAGTATAGCTCATTTGCCTATCATTCAGAAAGTCAGGGTGCTCTTGAGCGATTCCATCAAACTTTGAAAAATATGATTTGGACCTACTGTTTTGACACAGAGAAGCAGTGGGAAGAAGGAATTCATTTTCTGCTCTTTGCTGTTAGAGGGGCAATTCAAGAGTCCCTTGGTTTTAGCCCGTTTGAACTTGTATTTGGACATACAATCGGAGGCCCACTTAAGCTCCTTAAAGAGAAATTTCTATCAGATGATGATGATTGTCAGAATATTTTTCAATATGTGTCACATTTTCATACAAAACTCTCTAAAGCATGTGAATTAGTCAGAGAAAACCTCGAGTCATCTCAGCAGTCCATGAAAACCAAACACAATAAAAACACCTCAAAAAGGAAGTTTGAACCAGGTCAAAAGGTTCTTTTTCTACTTCCAGTTCCTGGCAAACCACTGCATGCTCGTTACTTTGGGCCACATCTAATTGATAAGAATTTTAGCGATTTAAATTACATCATAAAAACACCTGACAGGCAAAAACAAAAACAGCTATGTCACATAAATATCCTTAAGCCATATTTGGATAGGGATAGCCCTACTATAACACAGCCTGTCAGCGCAGTCAGCTATAGCCATTATGAAGATAGCGATACTGAAACTGACTTGAGTGAAAATACTGTAAATTCAAAGCTGGGCTTGGTCAAACTTCAGAACTCAGAAATCCTGGAGAATCTGGAGGCTACAAAGTTGGCACACCTCCAGCAGTCACAACAACAACAGGTAAAAGAACTGCTCCACGAATATAAACACCTGTTTCAAGATGTTCCAACCAGGACAAGCGTCATCTATCATGATGTTGATGTTGGACACAGTAGGCCTGTGAAACAACATCCATACAGACTGAATCAAACGAAAGCGAAATATCTCCGGGAAGAAGTTAAATACCTGCTGGACAATGACTTAATTGAACCCAGTAAAATTAACTGGAGTTCCTCGTGCATACCTGTGCCAAAGTCAGATCACAGATATCGTATGTGCACGGACTACAGGAAAGTGAACACTTTAACAAAGACAGACCCTTTCCCAATAACAAGGATTGATGATTGCATCAACCGAGTGGGAAAAGCCAAGTATGTGACAAAATTTGACCTACTGAAGGGATTTCGACAAGTCCCTCTGACGGATCGTGCTCATGAAATATCCATCTTTGTTACACCAGACGGATTGTTCCGGTACAAGGTGATGCCATTCGGAATAAAGAACTCTCTGGTAACGATCCAATGGATGATCAACGACGTCATATCCGGGCTGTATAGTGACACCTGGGAGGAACACATCAAACTCACGCGGAAGTTATTCCAGAGAATGAGCAAAGCATTGTTGACTGTCAACCTTGCCATATCTGTGTTTGGTTGGGCGAGGGTGACTTACCTTGGACATACTGTAGGACAGAGTGAGGTAAAACCTGTTGATGCCAAAATCAGAGCCATTTCAAATTTTCCCATACCAAATTGCAAGAGACAACCGATGCACTTTATCGGTATGGCTGGTTACTTCAGAAAATTCTGTCCAAATTTCTCTACAATTACTGGGCCTTTGACTAACTTACTTAAACAGAAAGTAAAGTTCGTTTGGTCAGAGCAATGCCAACAGGCATTTGATATACTTAAAGCCTTGCTGCAAAGTGCTCCAGTGTTGTCTGTACCAGATTTCACTTTGACATTCAAGTTAGCTGTAGATGCTAGTGATATAGCTGCTGGTGCTGTTTTATTGCAAGAGGATAGTCATGTGATACATTATCCTGTTTGCTACTTTTCACATAAATTTAACAAATCCGGGAGAAACTACTCTACATTTGAGAAAGAGTGTTTATCTTTGATATTAGCTTTACAGCATTTTGAAGTTTATGTTACTTCTTCAAATCAGGCAATAGTGGTTTATCTTGATCGCAACCCTCTTGTTTTTCTGCAGAAATTAAAAAGCAAAAATCAGAGATTGTTAAGATGGAGTTTAATGTTACATGAGTTAAATCTTGTTATTAGACATATCAAAGGCAGAGACACTTTAATTGCAGACTGTCTCTCGCGTATTTAGAGTTTATTGTTGTTCACACTTTTAAGATTACATTTGTAAAAGAAAAAAAATTGTTTTGAAAAATTTACTTTTGAAGAGAGGGTGTATTATGTTGGTCATTTCCCCCCACACTCATCATGACCTGAATTCAATTAGTCATGTTTGGAATGTTCTGGAAATTTAGTGAATTGTGCAAGAGAGATAATTTTAGAACAGTAATTAGCATGTCAATAAAAGTTTTAGATTGTTTTTATATGCCCTTATGCAAGCACATGGGTATTAATAGGGACGTGCACAGCTTGCAGTCAGACATTTTGGGATTGTGTCTCTTGTGTGTTACTGAAAGTCTTTGGAAACTCCAGCAGTATTAATTTCAAGACTTTTCAAGACCTTCACTGCCACGCTGGATTTATACTGTTGACTTTGTGCAACTTCAAGCCTACAAGCAAAAGGACTGTTCATTCACCAGACTGACTGTTACAACTCTGAGACTGGAGTTTTGCCGTCCCAGCTGAGATAAGTAGTCTGTACACCTTTACAGTTTGCATTCTATCCCTGACTTAACAATTAGTTTTAATTTTCGTAATAAATTTCGTTTTATTCGGAAATTGTTGAGTTCACCTTTTGTTCGTTTTCTCTGCACGTAACATTACACCTTGTCATTATTGACAATACGCGGCACACGTGGAGGAGCGCAGTATATTCTTTGCATACAAAGTCTTGGTGGAATTGAAACCAGAGGAAATGCATGACCTTGATCTGGACACATTTGTTTCCCTGAAGAAAGACGACCTCATAACACTGGCCAAGTATCTTAAAGTAGACATCAAAAACCTATGCGCAATAGGGAAATACAGTTCCATATTGCTCAACATTTAGTTGATTTAGGCCAATTTAAGGATTTCACCCTGAAAGATTATAACCCGGAGTCTACCTCTGAACTCAGAAAATTAGAATTAGAAATACATTTAAATTTTGAGATCAAGAAAGTAGAATTACAAATGAGAGAGAAAGAATTACAAATGGAAAAAGAGACAGGCATTAGAAAAAGAAAAATACAAATTCAGTTAGAAATGGAAGAAAGAGAGAGAGAGAGAGAGAGAGAGAGAGAGAGAGAGAGAGAGAGGAAAAGGAAAGGGAATTAGCAGAGTGCCGACTACAGGTAGAAAGAGATTTTTGGAGCTTGGGCAGTCAGGTAAATTCTTCCCTTCAGACGGTTTTGACATCACTAAGCATTTCAGGTTAGTTTGCTCTTTTCAAGAAAAGGATGTTGATAAATATTTCCTTCATTTTGAGAAAATTACTCAGAATCTGAATTGGCCTAAGGAGTCCTGGTCTATACTTTTGCAGAGTGCTTTGGTGGGTAAAGCCAGGGAAATTTATATTCAGTTGTCAGTAGAGTAGGCTTCAAATTAT
>LD349465.1:38533-51067 GCA_001465055.1 Ptychodera flava
GACAATGACTTAATTGAACCCAGTAAAATTAACTGGAGTTCGTCGTGCATACCTGTGCCAAAATCAGATCACAGTTATCGTATGTGCACGGACTACAAGAAAGTGAAAACTTTAACAAAGACAGACCGTTTTCCAATACCAAGGATTGATGATTGCATCAACCGAGTGGGAAAAGCCAAGTATGTGACAAAATTTGACCTACTGAAGGGATTTCGACAAGTCCCTCTGGCAGATCGTGCTCGTGAAATATCCACCTTTGTTACACCAGATGGACTGTTCCAGTACAAGGTGATGCCATTCGGAATGAAGAACTCTCCGGCAACGATCCAACGGATGATCAACAATGTCATATCTGGGCTAGACAGATGTGAAGCTTACGACGACGACGTCGACCTGTATAGTGACACCTGGGAGGAACACATCAAACTCACGCGGAAGTTCTTCCAGAGACTGAGCAAAGCAATGTTGACTGTCAACCTTGCCATATCTGTGTTTGGATGGGGGAGGGTGACTTACCTTGGACATACTGTAGGACAGGGTGAGGTAAAACCTGCTGATGCCAAAATCAGAGCCATTTCAAATTTTCCCATACCAAATTGCAAGAGACAACTGATGCGCTCTCTCATTATGGCTGGTTCCTACTGAAAATTCTGTCCAAATTTCTCTACAATTACTGAGCCTTTGACTAACTTACTTAAAAAGAAAGTAAAGTTTGTTGATCAGAGCAATGCCAACAGGCATTTGATACACTTAAAGCCATGCTGCAAACTGCTCCGGTGTTGTCTGCACCAGATTTCACTTTGACATTCAAGTTAGCTGTAGATGCTAGTGATACAGCTCATGGTGCTATTTTATTGCAAGAGGATAGTCATGGGATACATTATCCTGTTTGCTACTTTTCATGTTAACTTAACAAATCCGGGAGAAACTACTCTACATTTGAGAAAGAGTGTTTATCTTTGATATTAGCTTTACAGCATTTTGAAGTTAATGTCACTTCTTCAAATCAGGCAATAGTGGTTTATCTTGATCGCAACCCTTTTGTTTTTCTGCAGAAATTCAAAGGCAAAAATCAGAGATTGTTAAGATGGAGTTTAATGTTACATGAGTTAAATGTTGATATTAGACATATCAAAGGCAGAGACACTTTATTTGCAGACTGTCTCTCACGTATTTAGAGTTTATTGTTGTTCACACTTTTAAGATTACATTTGTAAAAGAAAAAAAAATATTGAAAAATTTACTTTTTGAAGAGAGGGTGTGTTATGTTGGTCATTTTCCCCCACACTCATCATGACCTGAATTCAATTAGTCATGTTTGAAATGTTCTGGAAATTAAGTGAGTTGTGCAAGAGAGATAATTTTAGAACAGTAATTAGCATGTCAATATAAGTTTTAGATTGTTTTTATATGCCCTTATGTAAGCACATGAGTATAAATAGGGACGTGCACAGCTTGCAGTCAGACATTTTGGGATTGTGTCTCTTGTGTGTTACTGAAAGTCTTTGGAAACTCTAGCAGTATTAATTTCAAGACTTTTCAAGACCTTCACTGCCACGCTTGATTTATACTGTTGACTTTGTGCAACTTCAAGCCTACAAGCAAAAGGACTGTTCATTCACCAGACTGACTGTAACAACTCTGAGACTGGAGTTTTGCCGTCCAAGCTGAGATAAGTAGTCTGTACACCTTTACAGTTTGCATTCTATCCCTGACTTAGCAATTAGTTTTAATTTTCATAATAAATTTCGTTTTATTCGGAAACTGTTGAGTTCACCTTTTGTTCGTTTCCTCTGCACGTAACATAACACCTTGTCATTATTGACAATGCATGGCACGCATGGAGGGACCGCGGTATATACTCTGCATACAAAGTCATGGTGGAATTGAAACCAGAGGAAATGCATGATATTGATCTGGACACATTTGTTTCTCTGAAAAAAGACTACCTCATAACACTGGCCAATTTTCTTAAAGTAGACATCAAAAAATCTACGCGCAAAAGGGAAATACAGTACCATATTGCACAACATTTAGTTGATTTAGGTCAATTTAAGGATTCCACCTTGAAAAATTATGAGCCCGAGTCTACCTCTGAACTCAGAAGATTAGAATTAGAAATACATTAAAATTTGGAGATCAAGAAAGTAGAATTACAAATGAGAGAGAAAGAATTACAAATAGAAAAAGAGACAGGCATTAGAAAAAGGAAAATACAAATTCAGTTAGAAATGGAAGAAAGACAGAGAGAGAGAGGAAAAGGAAAGGGAATTAGCAGAACGCCAACTACAGGTAGAAAGAGATTTTTGGAGCTTGGACAGTCAGGTAAATTCTTCCCTTCAGACGGTTTTGACATCACTAAGCATTTCAGGTTAATTTCCTCTTTCCAAGAAAAGGATGTTGATAAATATTTCCTTCATTTTGAGAAAATTGCTCAGAATCTGAATTGGCCTAAGGAGTCCTTGTCTATGCTTTTGCAGAGTGCTTTGGTGGGTAAAGCCAGGGAAATTTATATTCAGTTGTCAGTAGAGCAGGCTTCATATTATGATTCTGGGATAGAATTAATTCTCAAGGGCCATAAGTTGGTGCCTGAAGCTTACCGTCAGAAGTTTTGGAATTGTGAGAAGGCTAACAATCAAACTTATGTTGAATTTGCTCAAACAAATAAACAACAGTTTGATCGTTGGTGTTCTTCCGAAAAGGTCAGTCAGAATTATATACAAATTAAGACAACTTGTTTTGATTGAGGAATTTAAAAGGTGCATTCTGAGTGACATCAAGACATTTATCAGTGAACAAAAGGCAGATACGTTTAAGGTTGCTGCAGTTTAGGCGATGATTATTCATTGACCCATAAATCTTGATTTCTCAGCAAACCATTCCAGTCCTTTTCATACAGAAACAATGCAGGGAAATTTAACTCCTCCTTTTCATCCAAGAATTTCTCAAAGGAGAGTAGAAAATCAAATGACAATAGCTCACAGAGTTCAAGTAACACTTCTACATCATCAGATGCCAAGTCTCAATCTCTTCCAGGCAAACAGTTTGTTACACTTTCTTGTAATTATTGTAAGAAAGATAGCCATTTAGTGTCAGATTGTTAAAAATTGAAAAGAAAACATGAAGGTCAAAGTAGTAAAAGTGGATCTAAGCCAACCGGCTTTATTTCTTCATCAACTCAATTAGAGTCTTATAATGTGTGCAACACATATTCTGAGGTTAAACCCCTCTTATGCTCAATTAATGAGATCAAGTTCAATTATTCTCAAGATAGCATTATTGGTATTTTCGAACCATTTATTCATGCAGCTTTTATATCCCTTCTTAGTGATGTTTCTTCCACTACCCCTGTCAAAAGAGATACCGGGCCTTCTCAGTCTCTTTTGTTGGCAGATACCCTGCCATTTTCTGAAAAGTCGTTTTCAGGTTCTAAAGTTCTTATTAAGGGGTAGATTGTAATGACTACATTCCTCTTTCTCTCTATAATGTCTATTTGTCTTCGGACTTTGTTTCTGGACCTGTGACTTTATGTATTGGGAATTTTTTGCCTTTTGAAGGGATCCACCTTCTCCTTGAAAACGACCTTGCTGGGGACAAGGTCATTACTAATCCACCTGTGACTAATAATCCTAATTTAGATCAGAATCAAGAGCCAATTGAACAAGAGATACCTGATTCTTTCCTTCATGTGCTATTACTTGAGCCATGTCAAAGAAAACTTCTGAGAATCAAAATACTCTCAAAAATGATGTCACAGACATTGACTTAAATGACACCTTTCTCAGTCAGTTGTTTGACACGGATCATTCTGTTATCACTGGTGGATTTGAAACTTCCAGTAAAACTTCTGAAGACCAATGTCAGACATTTTCTAGATCAAATCTCATTGCAGAACAACACAAAAACCCAGATATTTTGTGTGTTTAACAGGGTAGATGATGATGGTGAAACTTCAGATAGCCCTGTTTCCTATTATACAAAATGTGGTATTCGCATGCATAAATGGAGACCTCCAGATGTCTTGGTTGATGATGATTGGGCTATAAAACAGCAAATTGTGGTTCCAAAGTCCTATGGTGCTGAAATATTCCGCCACGCCCTTGAAACTCCCTGGGCTGGTCATTTGTGGGTCAGGAAAACTTATCAGAAAATTCTCAGTCACTTTTGTTGGCCTTATCTCATGGAGAATGTAGCATATTTCTGTAAAACTTGTCACACATGTCAAATGGTAGGAAAGCCAAATCAGAACATTCTAAAGATCCCTTTACAGCCTATTCCTGCATTTCAAGAACCATTTAGTAGGATTCTAGTAGACTGTGTTGGGCCCCTGCCAAAAACAAGATCAGGAAATGAGTACATGTTGACAACATTGTGTACATTAAATTGGTTCCCAGAACCCATACCACTGAGAAATATAAAGACAAAGACTATAGTAAAAGCTTTAGTCAAATTTTTCACTTTATTCGGCATCCCTAAATGTGTCCAGTCTGATCAAGGCTCCAACTTTATGTCTGGAATTTTTCAACAAGTAATGGATCAGCTAGACATTAAACAGTATAGGTCATTTGCCTATCTTCCAGAAAGTCAGGGTGCTCTTGAGCGATTTCATCAAACTTTGAAAAACATGATTAGGACCTACTGTTTTGACACAGAGAAGCAGTGGGATGAAGGAATTCATTTTCTGCTCTTTGCTGTTAGAGGGGCAATTCAAGAGTCTCTTGGTTTTAGACGTTTGAACTTGTATTTGGACATACAGTCTGAGGCCCACTCAAGCTCCTTAACCCCTTGACTACCTATGGCGCCGGATATTTCCGGCGCCATATTGAATTACCATATACCTTGAGTGCCGGAAATATCCGGCACAGTTAAATAGGCGTATTTGCTTCGTTTTTGTCGCTAAAAATCCCGTAATTTCGGCACCGGCACGCAGTGCAACTAAGATTGATGATGTTCCGATCTGGCCAGAATGTGATTGCGCCCCCGTACGTCCGAGTATGGCCAAAATCCGGAAGCAAATGTCGTGACCCATGACCTCGACCCTGAAAGGTCAGGCTGATCACTGAAGCGTCGCGCTGATTGTTTACAGTTTTCAGAAGTACAGACGATCGCAAAGATGTTTATGGTTTTTTTTAATGATATGAGATGTTTATTTATTGAAAACAAATGATTTATATGTAAATATGTTCTAATTACAGCAATATTCGTGAATGAATCTAGAGGAAATACAGTTTTTTACTATAAGCCAGTGAAATTTTATAGCAGCCATATTATCAATATGACTGGTCACATGACTGGTCATGTGTTTGGTAATGTGATATGTTGTTCCCTAAAAATGTATTTTTAAATATTGTAAAATATTTTTTGATAAATTATAACCATTTTAGATGCATGTCTCTGCAAGGAAGACATAAAGCAGGTGTTTACAAATATAAAATGTGTTGATTTTCAAATACAGAATCATGTCAGATGCTGATGTTTATGGTTCATTTACTCTGCCTTTTGTGAGAAAAATCTTAAATAGGAACATCTATAAATAAAGTAAAGGGTAGTTATTATTACATATATGTAAAGACAATGCCATGAAAATTGCAACTGTATTCAAATTTGCATCATTTTATGGATTTAAAACACGTCCTGATGCTTCAAATATTCATATTCTTTGCCAACTCTGGTCACATGACGTGTCATGTGATCAGTCACGTGACCTGGAAATACAAAATTTATGTATGAAAAAGTGGGAAATTTCATGCTGATTCAGAAAATATATGGTTTATTGGTACTTACTTAATTTTTACTCTAAGCAGTGTTCATGCAATGACCAAACCCCAGATTTTATCAATATTTACATAAGGGGCCTGGTATATAGGAATACATTGGCCTTGGTAGTCAAGGGGTTAAAGACAAATTCCAATCAGACGATGATGATTGTCAGAATATTTTACAATATGTGTCAGATTTTCATACAAAACTCTCTAAAGCATCTGGATTAGCCAGAGAAAACCTCGAGTCATCTCAGCAGTCCATGAAAACCAAACACCATATAAACACCTCAAAATGGAAGATTGAACCAGGTCAAAAGGTTCTTTTTCTACTTCAAGTTCCTGGCAAACCACTCCATGCTCGTTACTTTGGGCCATATCTAATTGATAAGAAATTGAGCGATTTAAATTACATCATAAAAACACCTGACAGGCGAAAACAAAAACAGCTATGTCACATAAATATCCTTAAGCCATATTTGGATAGGGATAATCCAACTATAACACAGCCTGTCAGTGCAGTCAGCAATAGCCATTATGAAGATATCGATACTGAAACTGACTTGAGTGAAAATACTCTAAATTCAAAGCTGGGCTCGGTCAAACTTCAGAACTCAGAAATCCTGGAGAATCTGGAGTCTACAAAGTTGGCACAGCTTCACCTGTCACAACAACAGCAGGTGAAAGAACTGCTCCACGAATATAAACACCTGTTTCAAGATGTTCCAACCAGGACAAGCGTCATCTATCACGACGTTAATGTTGGGGACAGTAAGCCTGTGAAACAACATCCATACAGACTGAATCCACCGAAAGCAAAATATCTCCAGGAAGAAGTCAAATACCTGCTGGACAATGACTTAATTGAACCCAGTCAGAGTAACTGGAGTTTGCCGTGCATACTTGTGCCAAAATCAGATCACAGTTATCGTATGAGCACGGACTACAGGAAAGTGAACACTTTAACAAAGACAGACCCTGTCCCAATCCCAAGGATTGATGATTGCATCAACCGAGTCGGAAAAGCCAAGTATGTGACAAAATTTGACCTACTGAAGGGATTTCGACAAGTCCCTCTGACGGATCGTGCTCGTGAAATATCAACCTTTGTTACACCAGACGGACTGTTCCAGTACAAGGTGATGCCATTCGGAATGAAGAACTCTCCAGCAACGATTTAATGGATGATCAACAATGTCATATCTGGGCTATACGGATGTGAAGCTTACATCGACGCCGTCGACCTGTATAGTGACACCTAGGAGGAATACATCAAACTCACGCGGAAGTTCTTCCAGAGACTGAGCAAAGCAATGTTGACTGTCAACCTTGCCATATCTGTGTTTGGATGGGGGAGGGTGACTTACCTTGGACATACTGTAGGACAGGGTGAGGTAAAACCTGTTGATGCCAAAATCAGAGCCATTTCAAATTTTCCCATACCAAATTGCAAGAGACAACTGATGCGCTTTCTCAGTATGGCTGGTAACTACAGAAAATTCTGTCCAAATTTCTCTACAATTACTGAGCCTTTGACTACCCTATTTAAAAAGAAAGTAAAGTTTGTTTGGTCAGAGCAATGCCTACAGGCATTTGATACACTCAAAGCCATGCTGCAAAGTACTCTAGTGTTGTCTGCACCAGATTTCACTTTGACATTCAAATTAGCTGTAGATGCTAGTGATATAGCTGCTGGTGCTGTTTTATTGCAAGAGGATTATCATGGGATAGATCGTCCTGTTTGCTACTTTTCACATAAATTTAACAAATCCAAGAGAAACTACTCTGCAATTAAAAAGGAGTGTTAAACGTTGATATTAGCTTTACAGCATTTTGCAGACTGTCTCTCTCGTATTTAGAGTTTATTGTTGTTCACACTTTTAAGATCACATTTGTAAAAGAAAAATTTTTCTTTGAAAATTTACTTTAAGAAGAGTGGATGTGTTATGTAGGTCATTTTCCCCCACACTCATCATGACCTGAATTCAATTAGTCATGTTTGGAATGTTCTGGAAATTAAGTGAGTTGTGCAAGAGAGATAATTTTAGAACAGTTATTAGTATTTCAATAAAAGTTTTAGATTTTTCTTATATGCCCTTATGTAAGCACATGGGTATAAATAGGGATGTGCATAGCTTGCAGTCAGACATTTTAGGATTGTGTCTCTTGTGTGTTACTGAAAGTCTTTGGAAACTCCAGCAGTATAAATTTCAAGACTTTTCAAGACCTTCACTGCAATGCTGGATTTATACTGTTGACTTTGTGCAACTTCAAGCCTACAAGCAAAAGGACTGTTTATTCATCAGACTGACTGTTACAACTCTGAGACTGGAGCTTTGCCATCCCAGCTGAGATAAGTAGCCTGTACACCTTTACAGTTTGTATTCTATCCCCGACTTAGCAATTAGTTTTAATTTTCGTAATAAATTTCGTTTTATTCGGAAACTGCTGAGTTCACCTTTTGTTAGTTTTCTCTGCACGTAACAAAACACCTTGTCATTATTGAAAATGCGCGGCACGCGTGGAGGGACCATGGTATATTCTTTGCGTATGCATGCCGGCAAAGGGAAATACGACACAACGATGAATGATTCTCGTGAATGGATAAAATTCTCTTGTAAGCAAATGCCGCTAAAAACATTAACGGAACAACTTTACAAGTGGTATAGCCACAAACTGATGACGTCAAAGATGTGCGTATTTATGGAAACGAGGTGAAAGGTTACGTTTTAAAAGGGGTGATAAATTATTTTTGGGGTAACAGTTAGGAAAGGGGGCTTTGAAACTTCGGGGGGAAATGATTGAAAAGAAGGGTCCCAATTTTTTACTATCTTCACTCCTTTCCTTCATTTTGTAGTATCTTATTACTCTATACACGTCTTTTCAGACGCCCTGATACCTATGTGGAAGCAACGGTTGATTAATGACAGAGAGAGAAGTGTTATTTATTTGTTACACTTTTTTACACAACAACTAATACCGCTGCTGGGGATCGAACCCAACACTCATGCTATGTTATGCATATTTTTATGCCAGTGATTTTCGATTCATGCTACAGACAGCTAATAATTTGTGATATCGATTCATGCCATGCTGCGTAGATACTGTACTGGCAGTCGAGTCTGTTCAAGTATAAATTAATGGAGACTGAACAATAGCAATAAATCTTCGCATTTCGTGTAGAGTTAATCGCCAATATACTTCGTTGCCACAAGGACGCTCCCCAGCAGATGCTAGCTCCCCATAGCATGGCCACAAAAGTCACACAACGAGTAAAGGGAAATTCCCTAAACTTTTGCTAGCTGTGATTGGTCAATTAACGCAATAGTTAAAGGTCTCAGTGCATGAGGTCAAGGAAAATTCTATTCAGCACATGAACAAAGCGGGATAGTGTCTGTCCGATGTTTTCTGTGTATGATTTTCATGAAATATACTCCTCAAAATAAATGATAAATTACTCATTGTGAGTTTTATTATTTTGCCTGAAGTTTCAAAAAGTCTAACCGTATCTGGAAACGAAATATGACCTTACGAACAGGCAGGCTCGAACAGGTAAAGTGTTGAAGCATCGGATAGTCAGGACGAAAGATTGCTGGACCAATCTGCTTATTTGATGTATACTATTTTTGGCAATAAACCTTGAAGTTTTTTTTTTATTACTTGTACCCATGACCGAAATGTCTCTTGGTGTGGAATTCAGTCATCTATGATCAACTATGGAATATGGTACGAATATGAACGTCTTTGTTGTGACTTGAAGTGTATAGGGCCGTTTATGAAGTTGGGTATTTTTCCTTCCCAAGACTTCGAAAGCATACATAATCTTGAAAAACTGTTACTCTTTTGTTTTACTCTTGCTGGGACTAGCTCAGGAAAAGGACACACACAAGCACTAAAATAGTTTGTACGCTTATTTTCCAGCGATGAAGGAACGGCCCAGTCTAGGATTTATGCTCGGTTATTGTGCAAGGTACGCTTCAATAAAAACCTACGCCCGGAGACGCCCGCGCGAATTTAGATCAACGGATACTAAAAGCAATAATAAGTGTAGAACTTGTGTCTCCTTGAAAAAATCATTAGAGTTATCGCCCCTGGTAAAAGGCGACATATGCAATGTGAGTTATCTCATAAATATGAATTATGGCCAAGTGTGTACTATACTAGTAATTTTGAAACCGGTCGCGGACATTTTTGCCCGTCAGAAGGGAACTCCTGTAAAATAAAGGTGTAATGGAATTTGGATATTTCATCTACATATTGTTTCTTGCTTTCGTTCCTTCTAGAGAGCATCAAATAAAATCTAACGAATGCACGCCGTATTCCTCCGGTTGTGACAACCCATTTTCAGAACCAAAGTTAACGAAAAAGATGTGGGGGGGGGGTCTATTACACGGATGTCACCGCGAAATCGAGCGTCGTAGTTATTTTATACTAATGCATGCAATGTTACGCATATCTTTATGCCAATGATTTTCGATTCACATTGCAGACAACTCCTACCTTGTGATATCGACTCATGCCATGCTGCTTAGATACTGTACTGGCAGTCGAATCAAATAAAATCTGACAAATGAACGCCATATTCCTCTGATTTTAAGAACATCTTTCCAGAACCAAAGTTGACAAAAAAGATATGGGGGTCCAATACACGGTTGTTACCTCGAAATCGACCGTCGTGGTTAATTTATGCTTATTCACGCAATGTTATGCAAATTTTTATGCCAATGATTTTCGATTCAAGCTACAGACAGCTAATTCTTTGTGATATCGACTAATACCATGCTTCGTAGATACTGTAATGGCAGTCGAGTCCGTACAAGTATAAATTAATGGAGACTAAATAGTCCGGCAGCCAACTCAACTTTTTGTCCTGAACCTTGTTTTAGGGTCTTAAGTTTTTTTTAAACCGAGTTTTGGTAGTCAGGATAGCCAAAATGAAAAAAAAAATAGTTACTGGATCTCTGTCAGTATTGAGGAATTTTAGATAATTAGCATAAACAAAATGGCCGCCAAATTATCACAAATTACCGATGGAAGCAATACAAATAGGCTTTACATTGTTAAAGTCTGCTAGTAAAAGCACATTTCTGTTAGTGCTTCAATAAAAACAGGTAAGTAATCATAAATGAATAAATTTAAATGCTAATTTGCATAAATTAAAACATTAACCATATTTTATAGGTTAACT
Organism: Ptychodera flava; assembly: GCA_001465055.1. NCBI lineage: Eukaryota > Metazoa > Hemichordata > Enteropneusta > Ptychoderidae > Ptychodera > Ptychodera flava. The sequence continues at coordinate 49,481 of LD349465.1, forward strand.
TTAACTGTACCAAAGTAGATTATAACCAATTCTATAATGAATGCTTAATGTTGCGGCAGTAAAAAGGGAAACGCAGCTCCAAACACCATCTTATTTTTGTGGATGTTCAGTGTTTTCCTATGTTACTCTTAATATGTTCAATACTTTTGTGTTCTATAATTTTGAAAACAGTGTTGGGACATTATGGCGAAACAAAAAGTCTGCAACAAAGTAAAAGTAGGCTTCGTGCCCTATACAGCTCTCTCAACAATGTACACAAACAAGAAGAAGCACTCAGTAGTCTCATTTGAACCGGAATAGTACCAAAAGGTCTACAAATACGGGTAAAAGCTTGCGTTATCCTAATTTGTTGTTATCCTAATGTGGTAGCAACTGTACGACTATTTGGTGGAAATCTGACCAAACTGGTTGCGAATTACATGCCCGAACACAAATAAAACCGGTCCAATTACTGGCAAACGCAGCTGCAACAAAATTCTTACAAGAAATACAAGCCTCTAACAGAAAGAAACGAAATACAACAAGCAAAGAAGTTTCTCGGACGTTTCTTAGCAGAAGTCAAAAATCAACTTGCACATAAACTCAAAAAATAAGTCGTTACGTACAAAAAAAACCACTTCTTCAAACCAAACCAAAGAACCATTTTCAGGGCCACAACATTTTTCAGCCAAAGAACTACCATTAAATACGATGGCCAGGCCATCACACTTAAAATACAAACACAGAAATTCAACAGATTGAGGAAAGCTTCTCTAATAATGGATATAAAGGACAAGAAAGAATAAAGAAAGAAAGAAATAAAATATAAGATGCAAACAGGAATACCAAATACAAATCCCTGAGAACTCTAAATTTATAAAAATATCTCTCAGAATACAAACTATTAACTCCTTAATTACAACATTGAATTGAGGCTTAAATTTATTCTTACACAGAAAAGCCCTAATATAAAATATCTCGTAAAAGATACAAATGGTTAAATTGGCAGATTGCGAATAAAAGTTATCATCCGGCATAAACAGTCGATCAGTCACCAATTCAAAGTGAAATTGAAATGGGTACCACAAACAACAAAAAACCCACAACTAGAGAACTACTTTGAGGCAACAAAACTGGCGAAGTCCGAAATTCATTTCAACACAACCTAATCATAACATAGGCAGAAAAGATGCCCTTGAAACACTATCAAATTGAACAATGACATTGCCGTAAAACCCTTAGATAAAAGCAGCGGAAGTGGAATAGCAATATTAAATTAAACGTATGTCGGAGAAGTCACAGACTTATAAGCCAAACATATTACTATACAAAAGTGCATGTAAATGGCAGCGACAACAAAACCAGAAAACTACATGGACATAAACAAATAGACAATGATACGTTCAAATATCATGAACCCTTGAATACACATGATACGCACACCAACACAGTATCCACTCCAAAAATTCACAAAAAGCCACCAGCATGAGCAAAATTCGTTTGCCGTTGCGGCCCAATTTTTTTTGACTGCTCTAGCCCATCACACAAAATATCGGAACACATAACATAGACTATTTCTTAAAACCGATTGTACAAAACCAGCCAACG
>LD349467.1:61937-71993 GCA_001465055.1 Ptychodera flava
CTATATCACCCTAATTAGGAAAGTTCATTACTTATGCAATTACAAATTAATTAAAATGACACTGATAAATGTCTTTTTCAATTTTAAAGCAATGTGAGCTTAACATCTGTACAAAGTTTCATAAATTTGATGCAGTATTTCTTGACATATCAGCCTACTTACGAAACTTAAATAATTGACATGTTACTGCCACATGACGTGAAACAAATTGACGAGCATATGTATGAAATAGGTCAATGTCCTTGTACTAACTTTGAATGATACTGGTGGAAATATGTCTGAGTTATGGCTCTGTACATTAGAAACTTGTAACAAAATCACCGCCATGCAGCGATATTTGATCTTACTATTTAAAAAATCAACACGTATATGTATGACATAAGTCAATGTACATGATGTACCAACTTTGAATAAGATCAGTTGAGACTTGCCAGAGTTATGGCTCTCGACATGAAAGAACCATAACAAAATTGCTACCACGTGGCCATATTGGACCATCTCGTGAAATCAATCGACATACATATGTATAAATAAATCAATGTTCTTGTACCAACTTGGAATAAATTTGCTTGATACATGTCTGAGTTATGGTTCCGGACATGAAAAAATCGAAAAAATGGCCACACGGCGGCCATATTGGATTGTATCACAAAACAAATCAATGTGCATATATATGACATAGGTCAATGTCCTTGTACTAAGTTTGAATAAAATCGGTGTATAAAATCAGTTGAGACGTGCCCACGTTTTGGCTAAGGACACGAAAAAATTGTAACAAAATGGCTGCCATGCAGCCATATTGTATCATATCATGAAACAAATTGACGTACATATGTATGACATAAGTCAATGTCCTTTTACCAACTTTGAATAAAATCGGTTGAGATATGCCTGAGTATTATGGCTCTGAACATGAAAAAATCGTAACAAAATGGCCGCAAGGCAGCCATATTGGATCGTATCACATAACTAATTTACATGGATATGTATGACATTAGTCAATCTCCTTGTACCAACTTTGAATAAAATCGGTTCAAACATGTCTGAGTTATGGCTCTGTACATGAAAAAATTGTAATAAAATGGCCGACTGGCGGCCATATTGGATCGTATCACAAAACAAATCGACGTGCATCTGTATGACATATGAAGTAATCCTTTTACCAAGTTTGAATGAAATCGCTCCTTGCATCTCTGAGATATCTGCGTGAACGGACGGACGGACGCACACACGCACGCACGCACAGACGCACGGACATGATCAAACCTATAAGTCCCCCCGGACGGTGTCCGTGGGGACTAATAAATGTAGCATTTGTCACTTTTTTTGCCTTAAAATGAATGTTTTAGTGCCTTTCAATTTTAACGCTTTCACCCCCAGTTCCCTGTATACAGGTCCAACTTTACCATAGAAAACAATGGATGGTGGTGAAATGGTTAAAGGTATTGGCTATTTCCACATAAATTCAAGGTAAATTCTACTATAAAAAGTGGACATTTCACATATAATCTTTTTGTGAAATTTCATGATATATTAGAATAGTATTTACCTTTATGTAACTAGAGTTACACAAAGGTAAATAAATGAGGAAATAACCATGACTTTTAAAATAGAAAGGCACCTAAAATGTTCATTTTAAGGCAGAAAAGTGAAGATACTACAATTATTCATCAAGACATTAATAACAATCAAATGTAATGTACTCTAATTTCATTACAACAAAATGCTCAGAGATTTTCACCAGCAAACAGGATCCATACACAGGGCTCAAAATTAACTTTTTCCCCAATTTCTGAAGTTGGTAGCCCAGTGACAAGGTCTGGTAGCCCATGCATATTTTAGTTTTTTCAAAAAGCTATTTGTCGAGGTTGTGCCCATGAAGTGAATTTGTTAGTCACTTGATGTGAATACTTGCACACCTTTATTACTCAAAGGAAACTGGTATAATTGATGACAGTGACACTAAAAAGGTTTGGTGACCTATCATTGTATTGACAACCTGTTCCATGCTCAGAGTTGCATGCAAATTTTGATAGACGTCTTGGCAATGACCACCATCTTCTGAGCAGGGCTAAAAACAGACCATGGACTTTCTGTAGTAGGGAGGAGTTTGTGATTGATGTATTCTGATCAAAATGCAATGAGAATGCGTTTTCATTGGCCATCGTTTTCTGTGTTTGTCATCCAAGTACATCGGTTGAGATACTGAAACTTAGTTCCGAAGTTCCATCGCAAGTTGTCTTTGTGATTTGTAAACAAAGTCGCTGGTCACAGTCTGACCTTACTGTGTCAAGCTGGGTTTGACTGCATTTTAGTTCGTCCAAAAGTGAAAGACCGTACATGACACACCGAGTACTGACTGACTTTATGTCCCAGGGCTTTGGTAGTCCATGTGGGCTACCATTTCATGGAGTTTGGTAGCCCCAGGGAAAAGTTGGTAGTCTGTGGAGGCAGGACTACCGCTAATTTCGAGCCCTGATACACATTTGAGTCTCACTTTAAGTACTGAATTTTAATGACAGTCTCACATTGTCAAAAGCATTGAAAATGCAAACCACTGTAATACTGAACATCTTAAGAATACATGAAATATCCATTTTTTTGTGCAACATTTTACCTTTACGCCAGGTCCTAGAAATAACCATGACCTTTTGCACTAAATGCCAAGGCCAAAGTAAATTCTCTGTTTATGTGGTCACTCTAAATTTTACATCTAAAGCGTGAAAATTGGGGAAACACACAGAGTTAGTTTGGCCTAATTGAAACTTCACTCTATTACAAGCCATAGAGATTTTTCATCTCTTCCCTGATGTGCATCTTTCCATTTTGTTGTCAAACACCCCATCCACCAGTGTATGAGAACATCATCATAAGATACCTCAACAATCTTGCCAATTAATGGTCTTTCTTTCCACTGACCGTGCTCCCCGCACTGTACAACTCCCTGAGCCATTTTTAAGTCAGGGGTGTCAAGGAAAACACTGGTCAGAGACAAGCCATCGTGTTAAAGCTCCATTAGCTGTAACTTTGGCCATTTTTTCAGTACTTTTGTTCTGTGTATCAACTACAGTTTCTGGTTTGAATCCCCCTGAACCATGATGAAATACCCAGTATTTAGCTTATTACACAACCTATATGAGAATCAGCATTGTTATTGTTGAAAATTGTATTCATATCATGTGTCAACAATAACAATGATAATGATAAAATGATTTAATAATGGCATTTAGAGACAAAATAAACTTGTTTGGAAGTATTCTCGTAACTACGAGCGGTGATGGACATTTCCAATACCACTGATATAAATAGGAAAGTGCAGTGCGTGAATGTGTTATGTGTGCTGTACATGTTACACTGTTTTGTTTGTCTTCCCATAGATCCTTGAGAATATTTTTCTATAGGTTCAGTGTGCCCTCTAACAAAAGAGACTTCATGAAACTTCTCTGAGTCAATTGAAAAATTTGAGAAATTTTCTTGAGTCACAATGTATAATTTCCTATTCATCTGAAAATTTTCTTGCGTCACAGAGAATATTCATGAGTCATGGCACGCCAAATAGGCTTAGAGGGCACGCTGTATAGGTTCCATTGTTTTTGCCAAGGTTGGGGAATATTGGTAAATGATTTGGTACCCCTGTAACATTTCTACCGTCCCTAATCTGATTGCATTGCTATACCAAGTGAACCTCGGTAAAATGACTGGGGAACCCCGAAAACATTTACTTGGGTACCGGCCTTAACAAAAACAGTGGCTTCTTTGGTCTTCCTGGCCCTTTCAGTAATATAAGGTTATTCCCAAAACACTGGGATTTATGTCCGAGTACATTGTGCATAGGAGGTATTGTCTGAGATGCATAGCATATTGAGGACAATACTGAAGCTTACGATGTACAAGGACATAAATCCTGGAACGCTTTCAGCGAGTTCGCTAAGTGCTCAGAACGAAATGTCAACCCATGCTGCACAGTGCATGCAGTAGAAATTGTAGGTCAGCAGCATAATTTCACTCAAAATTCATAGGTTTTGAACTGACCATGACTTAGAAGAGCTGAATGTTAAGGAGTATATAATATTTTTGTAAAAAATGTAAAATTTTCTCTTCTTTTTTCCTTGTGTTGACAGAAAGGTGTTTTGAGGTCAAAGGTCAAATAGCGTCCAATAACACCTGAAGTTATTGTACTCCACGTCAAAGTTATTGGACTCTGTGTCTACTGATACTGAAACTTACTGTACGATGATACTCCATAGGTTACAGACACAGGTGTATAATAAAATTTTTTACTCATGATACCCCACCAACAGATAGCTGCGTTTTCACAGCTAGGTGAAGCCTGTACTACAGGCTGTAGTGCAGCAAGGAGGGACAGTACGTGGGCCAGTTGTTCTGAACCATAGTCACTTGTGATCGGTCTATTCCGCTCGGGGTCTATGCCCTCATAGACGTGTGTACATATGCCTGAGAAAAACCAAAGTCAGGAAACCAATGGCTATTTCCTATAGGGATTATGCCACCATGTCATCTTCGACGTTCGATTTTACTGTGAAAAGTAGCAAGCTCATCTATCATGTAACCGTCGATCGTTCCCTATCATTCTCAAAATTCATACCTGGTACTTAATTTGCTTCAAAAACGCTCGTTTCGTGTGATTTTCGGCTGAATTCGACGGACGCATCGCTAAAACATAAGCGTGTGCAACCTTCCGGTCACCTCTTGGGTACCTCCACTTTACTGACGTTGGCGCCGCCTACCCATGAGGGGTGACTAAAATGTTGCTCACGCTTATGTTTTGGCTAGGTGTTTCTTGAACTCGGCCTAAAATCACACGAAACGAGCATTTTGTTAGCAGATGAAGTATCAGGTATGAATTTTCGTGTGATTTTCGGCCAAGTTCAAAAGACACCTCGCCAAAACATACGGCGTGAGCAACCTTCCAGTTACCCCTCATGGGTACGCGGCGCTAACTTCAGTAAAGTGGAGGTGCCCAACGTTCACTGTGAGGTGACCGGAATGTTGCTCATGCTTATGTTTTAGCGATGTGCCCGTCGAATTCAGCCGCCCGTCGAATTCAGCCGAAAATCACACGAAACGAGCATTTTTGAAGCAAATTAATTACCAGGTATGAATTTTGAGAATGATAGGGAACGATCGACGGTTACATGATAGATGAACTTGCTACTTTTCACAGTAAAATCGAACGTCGAAGATGACTTGGTGGCATAATCCCTATAGGAAATAGCCATTCGGTTTCCTGACTTTGGTTTTTCTCAGGCATATGTACACACGTCTATGGGGGCATAGTGACTGTGTTCTGAACAGTGAAAACACAGTGTTTTGAACAATTGTGCACTTACCTAATGATATGTTTTTGCAAGCCTGGTCTTGTATAATAAACTATATGCTGCAGAATTGTCCAGAGGGAAATTGGAATGGTTAAAAAAACAAATACACCAGCAATAAACCAAGCTTTTGTATGAGTACTGGTGTCCGTCTTGTGCAGTTCCCACACACATAGGGGAAATCCAACACAGAGCAATATGAAATAGCCCGACAGAACTGCAGGTCGAATCCACGTCTTATAGTTGCCACAAGTTGGCATGGTGAATAAAAAAATCAAAGTTTATCCAGGAAGATTACATAAATATTGCTGTAACGTTATATGGGGAGAAACACCGTCATAATCATGATCATGACCCCTGTCGTCTACTACATCGTTTACACTGCGCACGCGCAGATAGATACCGTAAAGGAAGTGACGATCTAGTCTCAGGAACTCGCGGCGGAAATAGAGCCCCACTGCAGTACAGTCTTGGTAAACCGAGACTAATACGAATACGAAAACGAATACGAAAATAACTTCAGCATCGTGAGTGAACCATACCAGCACCCGTGCAGATCATGTGTGTGGCTACTCATCAGCCTCGAAAGCGCTGCAAATCCTCTCTGAATATCGACATCAACTAATACGTCGCTAAAGGTAATTTTGGAACTGTTGTATATGTCGCAATCAACTGTCACTATACTTTAAGTGCATCAGCACAGTGCGATTCGGTGATGGATGGGTGGACGATTGTCAGTAATGACAGTTTGTTCGTTGTTGCATGTCAAATTGCCAAGCTACTTAGCGCAACCATGGATGATGATCTATTTTTTACATCCATGGCGGAACTACTTCCTGCATGTTCTTATTAACGTGTCTACATTAAGATGGGAACAGATAGACCCAGGCCAAAGTCAAGATAAGTGGACACAATCACAAGTACAAGTGCATGGAAGTCGAGTGAGTTTCTGCGGTCCTACTAATTACTGCCCGTCACCTGCCCGTCGGGAAATTAGCCTTCCAATTACTGTAATCTGTCGATATATCAATACCAAAGACCACTTATATAATAGAAAGCTACAAAATAAGAGTCTGTTTTACTCCAAATGCCCGAGTCCTGTCTCAGAACTAACGTGAATATTGGAGCGCTAAGGTCTCTACTCGACGGGCAGTGATGATAGGCATGTTCGGACATCGATTACGATCAGTAATTCGTTGGACCCTGGTCTCTGTACTGTACTACTAGGGTGACCGGACGATTTTTAAAACTGAAATCTTTTGCCAAAATCTTGATGGCACGTGTTGAAAGTGTTGGTATAAAGTCCTGGAAAAATAATGGAGCTAATAGGGCCGTTCACAGTTTACGTCACTGTTCTCTCATTAATATGCAAAAATAAATATTTGTCCGCATTTTTAGATTACGCTTTTGAAAATTACGCATGCAAAAACGACGTAAATACATCTCAGTGGGCGACTGCTAGTGTAACAGTTAATACTAAAAAACATATTCACGACTCAGAGTACAAGCTGCAAAAACAGCCACGCATGCAACATTGATAAAATTTGTCCGCATTTCAAGCTGCGTGTCCGATGTCGCGCGCGTACAGCTATATTTAGTAACAGACCTGTAACCGTGAACAGCGCTATTAGTATAATCACAATTTGGCAGCCTCTGGAAAATCAAAGTTTCCAAATTCGTTCCTTGAGAATATTGTAATTGTAATGAGGAGTAATGAGACAGTGTCACCAAAAATCGGACCCAACATGGTTTAAATGGCCGAAACTCGAAAGATGACTAACAGTAAAATAATGAGTCCAGTGAAAGGTGTATTTATAGTTTCGGAGTGTCTATTGACAGGCGCCTGTCAATAGACAGAATCCGGCTATTGACAGGCGCCTGTCAATAGACAAAAAATGGCTATTGAAACGCGGGACGTTTTTCGCCAAAATTCACCACATTTTAGCAAAGTAAACTGTTCTTTCTTCACTTAAATGAAGAACACATTATTTTTCCATGAAAAATTTACAAAATAAGTCCTAACACGTCACAAATTCAACGTTTTGAACGCAGTAGCGAAAGCCGTCATACGCGGTGCCGTACTGTATCACCCGAGCTATAGCATGTACATGTTCTAGCACGTGTATTGTGGCCTATAGATCATACTTGTACTGTACGATACAACGTTTCAGTGTTGATTAAGCCCGTTTTGCAGCGTAAAAGTTGAAAAAACCTAGTTAACGTCACAACTGTCAAGGCATTCATAGTGATTTTCGATGGGTACGACACTCTGATCGCCTTCAACATGGCTCCGCGGCTGCGCTGAGAAATGGCTATTACAGTGGTGAAGACATTCTAAAACATCGGCATGTGGCCCAAAATAACAAGGTAAAAGTACCAGAAGCACAACAAGTTGAACTTTACAGCGAAGTACGACTTGCGGCATGCGGCAGGAGCCAGAGCGAAAGATTCATTAAGTCTCAACTAACGATGCCAGTATCTGTCAAATTTACTTGCTACATGATATGTTATACACCTAAGCTCAATAGCCTGTGCCGCAATAGAACATCATTAACACAACAGCGAAGGTTGATAGCTGTTAGGCTTACAGTGTACTTTCACTTACCATTTTGCCTGTCTTTGCTTTTGTAAAAACCACCTGCGGTCAAAGGTCATTTCGTTGAAACGGGACCGTTATAGACAAGAAGCCCTAGTTCGATTCTGCATTCCGTTATGATATAAGGGTAGAGAGTTTCGTGCCAGTAACTGAACTAACACAAGTAAATGCCTTTCCAAAATGTTCCCCGAAACTTTTACCGAAATGGAATTCGAATAAATTTTACATGGCAGTGTATGTCGATGGCGACGTCACCTGGTCACCGTTCACGACACTTATCGGTTAGGGTTATGACTGAGTTTAACACATGATGAAAGAGTTTGCGCTTTAATGTTGTAAACAGTGTACAACGCTGCATTTGTATTGCCTTTTCGCCGTTATTTCTTCATCTTTTGAGCAAAGACAAGGAAAAATCTTGTCAACTGCAATCGAGAGCGAAAATGGTGCATGTCAACAGGACCGAAACCCTGCCGGCTTCCAGTATGCACCGTGTACCGTAAGATGGCTGCATCATCGATTGCCGACTTGGATGCCATAGTCCAATTACACCATGCACGATAAAGTCGACGGCGACTTTGTCCATTTTTTCGTGCAAATGAGTTAGTAAAATATTCTGAAAAGGTGGACGCAGTTTCTCTCGCTAAAATCATGTAGAGTTTGGCGAAAAAAGTCCCACGTGTCAATAGCCAACTTTTGTCTATTGACAGGCGCCTGTCAATAGACGGATTCTTGTCTATTGACAGGCGTTGATACGACACCGTACAAGATAAAGAATAAAGTGCCTCGTCCGTATTTTAGTGCAAAAACAGGCTGTGTAAAACATTCTTAGAAGCATGGGCCGGTGTGTTTCCCAAAAAAATCCATTCATTTTGGAGCGCGAGAGAGTTGGAGAGAGAGTTGGAGAGCGAGTCCCGCGTGTCAATATGATAGCCAGCTCTTCGCTATATATTGACAGGCGCGGCGTTGGTGCAACATCGTACGCGGTAAAGTCTAAAATTACTATGAATTACGGCGACTTTGTCCATAATTCAGTGTACAAATGCTTTACCAAGCCTTCTAACAAGCATTGGGCAGTTTATTAGGCTAAAATGTGGTCAATTTTGGTGAAAAACATCCCGCGTGTCAATAGCCACATCCTGGCTATTGACAGGCACGGCGTTGGTGCAACCGTATCGTAAGCCTTACACGGTAAAGTCTACAATTACTCTAAAATTGCGGCGACTTTGTCCATAATTCTGTGTACAAATGCTTTACCAAGCCTTCGTACAAGCATTGGGCAGTTTATTAGGCTAAAATGTGGTGAATTTTGGCGAAAAATCTCCCGCGTGTCAATAGCCAAATTTTGTCCATTGACAGGCGCCTGTCAATAGCCGGATTCTGGCTATTGACAGGCGCCTGTCAATAGCCACGGCCTTATAGTTTCAAAATTATTTCCCTGAGAATATTGTATAGGTAGATAAGTCCAGTGAAAGAAATCGAAGATTGTCCTCACGCTGACCTTTGTGTTTCCAGTATCATGGATACAAGGTAGCTGCAAAATTGTAGCTCTACAGTGAGGCAGCCGGTGAGTTTTGGTTTTTGCGACCTCGCTCACCAGTAGTGCTACAAGGCCGAAGGCCCTGTAGCGTTCAAAATAAGCGCACCGCTCATGGCGCAGCATTTTGATGTGAAATCTCACATAGTTACTGCATTTGGTTATACCAATTTATTGCCACTGAAGACTAAACACCATACTACACTAACCTTGTTGTTTATGGGGTATAGTATTTATTCAAACACGTCGATCGCCTTCAAAAAACATTTCTGGGAGCCGCCATTACCAACTTCCGGTAATGGCGGCTTCCAGAAACATGCTCAATGTTTATGGAACGCGATCGACGTGCTTGAACATTTGCTGATCACTGCGTCTCATGTGACCAGACAAGCAGCACGTAGTAAGACGCAGATACAGGCAAACCGCCAGTTTGAAATGAGACAGTTTTTGGTCTCCCGGAAGTTGTGAATTGTGCATGTCCGCACATACAGTGTTGAATCTAGGATCTTAGGATTGGGGGACATTTGGGCCCACTGCCTTAAATTTTGGGGGACATTTTCAAAATTTGGGGGACAATTTTTTGGCAGCAA
>LD349467.1:86803-99089 GCA_001465055.1 Ptychodera flava
TTTTGTGTGGAAAGTTTCGGATTCTCTGGGCGTGGTCTGAAAAATCGGCATCGTAGTTCAAAGGCACGTTATATCATGTCAGCTGTGCCTATGAATTACATTGCTAATTTACAGGCGAGCGATAGTTTCTGAAACTTATGACACAACGTGAGTGATTGACAGAAATGTTGAAACAAATTGAATGCCAACTGTGCACTCTCATCGCGTCTCACTGTCCCCAAATTTGATCAAAGTATACATGCAGCATGGCGTCGAAGCAAACAACTCTGTTTTCTTTCAACTTTGCTCTACGAGTCCATGAAAAAATGATTAAGAGGGTCAATCGAAAGACACTACTGGGCAACCCAACATGGAGAACACGGAGAAGCGCAGTGAAATTGAGCCCATGTCGGAATCCACGACGTATTGTCCTGTTGTCATCGATACAACAACAGGGGATCAGCGCCATAGTGAAACCGTGAGCAGTGATGACGATGCACTGGTTACCAAGAGCTACCAAGAGCAGTGGAAGACTGAATATCCATGGTTACGTTTTGATGTAGTCAACAACAAGACACTGCTGTACTGCCAATTATGTGAAAAAGGTAGAGAGCGGAATGCATTTACCCGTGGTTTGGCTGATGTACAGAAATCCGCTGTCAAAAGGCATCTCAAGGCTGATGATCACAGAGATGCATCAGGGTCGCAACATTCACGAAAAGTACTACAGCGTTTCACAGAGAGGGCCCAGTCAGTCTCTAATGATAAACAGAGTGCCGTTCTGAGAACCGTGCCGGGGAGCTTTTCATCGCTAGAGCTCGTTGGAATCCTGATAAATTTTGAACACTGCAGAACTATCTGGATAAGCTGCCATAACTCTAACTTTTGGGTTGCCCGATGTGTTTTGACGGTCGCATTTATACCCTTTGCTGTTACGTTTCAGCATGTTTGAAACAATGCCCAGTTGTTCAAGTTGTTCGTTAAACTGTTTTCATTAAAATGATCTTACATCGTACAATCCGAATATGTAGTATAGGTTTATGGAACGGCACATTGTATTTTGCTGTCAGTTTTTATCATCAATCGAGTGAAATTACGCACTCAAAATACAGCCAATACGCAATTTTAGCAGACAAATGCGTATGCCGTACGCAAGGAGAAAAAAGTCACCGCGAACACTGGTTGAGTATTTGAGACGTACAGAACATTTTGGAACCGTCATATTTCAACCAAGGCCACTGTGCTTGCCATTTCAGGAGATAACATCTACGGCGCTTTTCCTCACCATAACGCTTATGTTTAGATCTTTTGTCAGAAACATTGTTCTAATCACAGTCACGTGTGATCTATTCCGCTCTCGGACTATGCACCCATAGGCGTGTGTACATGTATATATGCCTGAGAAAAAACCCAGGCATATATACACATGTCTATGGGCGCATAGTCTGAGGGCGGAGTAGATCACATGTGACTGTGTTCTAATCATCAATCGAGTCATCGATTCTCAGACGATCCTGCCCGCTGGCCCTGGTGACGCCATCGTAAATCATCACAACGTCGTTTCTCAGAGTTAAACAATGCCCATCATCGTAAACGACGCGCCTCTTTACGGCAACTGCTTTGCTTGATTTTTGCGTAGGTCTGCGAAGCGGAAATTACGTTCTGGCTTGCGAAAATGCACGATGTCTTGTTTGCGTTAGTGGAAATAACTATCTGCCAACAATGTTCGTCTACCTCGCGAGGCCGCATAAATGATTTTGAAGTACTGCACGGTTGATCGCCGATAAGCAATATGATTGGGTTTTGCAAATTTTTACCTAATTTGTTGGGGCGGAGCAGTCAGCATACAACAAAGAAATGCTGTTTACGCCATATTTTAAGCGACTTTTTTAATTGGACGATGAAAGAATTTCATGTCGATCATCGAAAAAATGCAACATTGTGTGAGTTAGCAAGTGAATCTCAGAAGAGCGTCACAATTGTATCTAAAAAAAGTCAGTGATTGACATTTATTTTGTGTGAACGACAACGCAAATCGTGCGACACGTGCACAAACCACAACTTAGGTTCGCGTTGATTGCGCCAGAAGTTGTATAAACAACTTGTCCGGTTGGCGACCAGATTTTATTCTTGACTTGCCCGAACGTAAATTTCACTTGTCCCGGGCGTCGGGCGATAGGAATTGTCAAGCCCTGTTGTATAGATGAAAAATATGATTTTTAGAAACTATTTTGTCTAATTTTTTGATATTGTTGAAAATATGCAAATTAGCACCAAAAAAGGCGTTTTTGGTAAAAAATCTTCTTCATAATAACCGCTGGTCAGACAGCTTTGTTATTTGGTATACAGGTCCCTAAGGATAACCCAACTTAGATTTGTTCAAATTGTTATGAAATATGCAAATCTGTATTTTTAAGGAATTTTTTTGAGGTGTGAAAAATAGTTGACTGTACCCATCTGCTTCTATACAATAGATGTTTATTCTTCCTAACGTTTCGGACATACACGGACGACCTTCATCAGAGGCTATACAGACACAATGGAACGAAAATTACATTTTGTTCTACTCGGTCAATGAATATGATAACAAATACGAAGATATTTAGCGTATATTACGCACTGTAGAAATGTTTTGGTAGCATGTAAAGTCTATGGTAGAAATGTGACTACTGTAAAAAAGGAACAAACAAAAAATGAAATAGCTGAAAACGGCAATGAAGTTGAGTAGGGAAATTGAACAAAGCAATGTATTGAAAGGTGGATACTGTAAATTCCTGTAAGAAACCAGAAATGAACTTACAAGTTTGTGGAACACGTCTGTTCGGTTTTAGCTGTGACAGTGAACAAAGAAAAAGGAAAAGTGGGCTCCCTATGTTTCAGATGAACGGTGGGCCCCTTAGCAGTGGTCGAAATTAACTACCAATCTTTTTTGTTAATTCCTAGAGGATGAATGGTGCCCAGATTATAGATATATTTTATTTCCATTTGTTTTCTGATTTTTGTTTGTGTTGATGATATTTTGCAGATTCCAAACATTGTGAAATTGTTAATAATATGATCTTTCATATTAAAGTGTTCGCTTACGAGCGTGTCTTTTTTTGTTTTGATGTTATATACATGTTTGTATGTCCCTGTTTTTAGTTTCCTGCCAGTTTCTCCGATGTATACAAGTTTATCACATTGTGAACAGTTGATGCCGTATATGATATTGCTGGTGTTGCAGGTTATATTGCAAATGATAGGGTGAAGTGAACCAGTTTTATTGTCTTTGACTCTGTCTGTGTTGAGGATGAATTTACACTGGTTGCAGTGGCCGCATCTATTGCATGATCCTGGGCTGAGTTTTGTGTCTTTCTGGTTGTTGTTAACTCTGGCTCTGACGAGAATTTTGCAGAGATAGCTAGGTTGTTTGTAAGAAATACTGATGCATATGCAGTGACACCAACAAGTACGATACAGCATCAGTCCATCCACACAGCGATTTGCGGATAGAGTTAATCCCTACAACGGCTCAGGTCAGGCCGACTAAACCATCTCAAATCTGAAACGCTTCAGAACCACTTCGGAGCGTCCACACATAACTTTTTATGACAGTATTGGCCCAGAACCGTTTCAGAGGCGTTTTAATGGCCTGTGAATGAACGGCATACAAATTCACCACAGATGAATTCTAAATCCAAGTAAATATGCCCAATTAGGAAAGTTCATTAAATATGCAAATTAGGAATTGGCTACAGTAAAAACGCTTAAAGGGACAAAGTCGCCAATTTTCATGAATTTGTTTGATATGAGATACTACTTATATTGTTTGACATGTTGAAAGATACTGAATGAATGGGTGACCATGCATATATTCGATCCCGGTTTTAGACAAATTAAATGAAACAAGCGCAAAAATGAATTAATGGTCATGACCATTAATTCATTTTTGCGATGGTTTCATGTACGGTATCGTGTCTAAAACCTAAGGTTGAATATATGCATGCCCGAGTTTATCACTAAAACTACCTAGGAGATTACTTAATTCTGCCAGCTTTTTTTGAGTTAGCAGTTCAAGCCTCATGGCTCTGCTATCAATAATAATTCCAAGAAAATTAATGCGTTGTGTATGTCCTTCTACTTTCTTCCATGAAATACTAAAACCAAGGCTACACAGTAAACTAACAACACATTCATAGCTTCTATACAGGATTCATATGAATTAGTTATCACAAGAAAATCTTCTAGATAAACAATGACAGAGTAATACCCTTTTCTTGACATAATTCTCCGCACTGCTTGTGTGATGCGGTTAAAAATGGCTGGGGATTTACGTGCCCCAAATGGCAGTCTAGTATCATACATGTAAGTAAAGTCACGGTCATTCTGAAATTTCCACTTTAACCCAGTGCATTTATAGTCAGAAGGATGTCTGCGAACTGAAGGATATGTATTTTCAAATCAACTAATTCAGGGGTCGCACTAGCGCTCGCCACATTCGCAAAATGTGATAGAAAGTACTGGGTGGCGAATAAAATGTCTTCTCGGTTCGCCACGCTCATGAAAGTGTGGCAAACTAGCCTCAAACTCAGTTGTTGGCAAAAATTGTCAGTACAATGTATGTGGTGGTTTTCTGGTGTTTAAATGATGGAAAATGAACGTGAAGGCAGCCTATGCCTATTCCCTGGTTTGAGCTCTTTGTTGGATTCTCTCAATATCGCCACTTGAGGGCGCTAGATAAACTTCCAGCTGCATATAAAAGTGGTGGTATATGCCATACAGGTTGTTACGGTGATATGGTTCAAAGCTCCTGACTCATAAAGTGATAACATTATGCGTGTGTTAGCAATACCCCATTGAGCAATTGTCACAGTGTCCAGTTTAGGCTTGGCCTTAATGTTCTTGATGACGACATCTTGTCCATCAGCACCATAGTGAAGAACTTGTTCTTTTTCCATATAGCTTCCAGTGAAGATGATGAAGTCTACAATTTCTAAGGGTTTCTTACCTCGTAAACTTGTAACGTAGATGGTTGGGTAGATATCTGCCCTTTTGTTTGCAATGGCTGGTTGTTGTTGTAAGATGGCAGTGATGGGGTTGGCTGTTGCAGTATTGGTCTGGTATGGTTGTGCTGGTTGGTTGGGAACGGTACTTGATGGGCTATTGTTGTTAAGGATCATCTGCATGGCTGCTGTCAGTTGATCAGTGTTGTCACTTGGCCTGGATAGTTCTGGAACTTTTGTCTTGTGGTGTTGTTGGTCTGCCGCTTGTTTGGGAATATTGCTGAGACTGATAAGATTTGCAAAGACTGTTTACTGCTGACTTGAAGATACCGAGCTGACTGGTGGAGAGTTTGAGACGGGTGATGCTTTCTTCCTCTCGATGTATAAGAGCTCTGTGGTTGTCACATTCATGCTTTATGAGAATGTCTATGGTCCATACCTTGTAGCCCACTCAGTAAAAGGTTCTTCTGCTGGATCTTGATGCTGCTCTACAGGAGTCTCAGGTACAAATGCTGATGTGTAAAGCTGGTCAGTTTGCTGTGCACTGGTAGTCTCTGGCATAGTGGCTGTTGCATATGGAGCTGAAAGAAAAGCTATGTCTGCTAGCAGCATGCAGTTGTTGCTGACAATTTGACCCAATCTCTGTCCCATATATATACCTGAAGGAAGGCCAGTGCTAAAAGGTCTCATTAGCCTCACAAAGCCAGGGTCTAAAAAAAAGACCCTTGAAAGTTACATTTGCGTATCAGAGATTACTTATTAAAATTCATCAGTACATAAACTATACGTTTAAAAATTCACGCACTCTAAACATAAACTATTCAGGATTAAAGACACACCTGTGTGTTCAAAATTCCACATAAACTATGAAGAGTAAAGATTCACCTGTGACTAGAAATTCCTCTAACATAAACTTTAAAGCCGCACTTTTCAATCCCAGGTTCTCGCATTAGTGGAGTTCTCCTCCCAGTCAAACACATGGCCAGTACGATGGTTGATTTCTAAAACATTAATTACACAAACTGATCTCAACCCTTTGTAACCTTTTGCTAATCCTGCAAACAGAGTTTATCCAAGCGTTTGATTGACGGTTGGTTCAAATCGCCAACGGTCATTGATTTCCCACCACAAATGCTCGAATTTCCTAAAAAATGTCTTCCAGTCTCGTTAGACTTTGAATATAACCACAGAGTTTGATCAGCAGCAACTTCGCGCTGACCACTTAGCAGTCTGCTGCGTTTTTGCGGCTGGGGAAAACTAAAAAGTGCCATTTGCGAACCCATTTCGAGGGGAAAAGGCGTTCCTTGTCAGAAAACCTGTCCTCGGATGACCCCTAAACGCACAGGGGATAGCAAAATGTAGTGCCGTCGACTTGGCAGGAAAGGGAGTACCCAAAAAGGGCCCGATTTCCACCGAGTTGGTAGAATAACGGTCACCAGTGCTTAGATTCTGGCTACACCGAATTTCAAGCAGATTTTCACCGACTTGGCAGGAAAAGGGTTAAACTTGTATCAACTCATGATACTATCCATAAATTATCAATCGACCGATAAAGTATTAATAAATGGAAACTAAGTTAATATAAATGAGTCTTGTATCTTTCGTTTTTTTCATAAATCAATCAGTTACACCCTTCAGAGTTACATATACTTGCAGTATACTGTATATTACTCAGACATCTCGAATCGAATTTCATCAATTTGGGAAATGCTAACTAATTGATAAGTAAGTATTCCTGCAGGATGAATTAAAGATACAACACACATGTGAGTGTCTTTATCAACACACTTTTAAGTTGGGACTGGGTTTCCTCTGGGTATTAAAAAATCTTAGTAAATTTACGAATTCCAGTTTTAAATTATTAGTAAATTTGATAAAATATCAGTAAATGCTATCTCGGTGGTTTACCAGTCTTTGGGCAGTGTCAATGAGCATCTCCAAGACGGTGCAAAAACTGGATGTGCTACTACTGGACATTGCAATACATGTAGATTTTGAGCCAATAATTCTCCTTTGTTTCAGTGAACACCACACTGCAAATGCCTTCTTGAAGTCAAATTTATCAATATTGCTCAGAGATGGTGCCTCTATTGCAATCGTCATAATGGCACTAACTGCATGAGCTAACTTTTGGCCTAACCCTGGATTTCGGTTTTATTCTGTTGTACCTGGAAAAGCCCCTTTCACAAGCAGCAGTGTTTGTTGGCAATATCAGACCAATTTTGACTAATGTACGAAGCTTTTGATATACTTCATCAACTTTCAGATCCAAAAGTTTGCCCCATGCATCTTGAAATGAAACCCTCTGTAATTTTCACACAGAATTTCTTTGGTTATACTCCACTCATATTTTAGTCTTTCAGAATTCACAATTGGTCACTATGCTCACCCTTTAGCAGGGTTCTCCCCAGAGTTCCAAGAGTACTGGATGGCTCATTAATAATCATGAGAATTAATATTCATGAAAAACTGTAACATTTCATATGCTTGTATGTTTACTTTCTTAGGGCTTGATGTACAAATAATAACAGCCATTTCCACTGTGTCTTCAAGGTATTTTTTTCAGTTTTAACTGAACAATACAGAAAGAAAAAAATCTTTTAGTAGTATAAAGGAATGTTTTGAAGCTTCTGAAAAATAATTTACCACTTTGTCATCATTTTCCTGTGCTTATATCATCCCTCACTACTTTGAGGTTTGGATTATCATTGCACTTTACCAGTAAAATGAAAACATACACTGTACAGTAGAGTTTAAACCAGCAACTTAAAGGGTTAACTAAACGTCTATGGTTTTGAAAGTTGAGATCCTCGATGTCAAATTCGCTTCAATCGCTTCTTGATAGTCATTGTAGAATGGGAAAATTCACAAACAGAGAGGCTTGTTGCCACGGACAAGCAACTTTTGGCCTATTGACCTGAAAAATAAGTGAGTGTTCATTGCTAATTCACAGACTGTATCCGTTGACACCAAAGTTGGCTTGTGACTTTCATTGCAGGCAATCTTTAGCTCTCCACAATGCCATCCCGCCACTCACTGAGTCTGAACTGAACATTGAACATTGAACAGTTAAAGAGTACGTTTTAGTAAAGTCATTTTTGTGCTGATTTTCACCACCGTACTTTCTTATTATAGTGTTATAAACGTTCATGATACAAAGCAAACACCATCAGTTTGTCTCCTTCTTTCGATCGTACAGAGATTGTGTGACAGGAAAACCTTGTCTAGTCTAGTTCATCGGGCAATGATTTTTAGTTTTGTCAACGTACGCTCAACCAGCAAAAATAGCTTTATACAACACTTTGAAGGGATTTATTATCTTTTTATTTACATGACAATCTGACAAGAGAAAAAGTCGTATCTTTACTTTCAACGGAGAATCCTAACATTGTACAGGGGAGAAGATAAAGGTGGCTTTTGGCATTGTGCAAAGACGTGTCGTATGCTTGTCTGGACGTCCCAGCCAAAAAAAAAACCGTGGCTGTGCTTGACAACGGAAGAAGCATGTCTCAGATGATATGATTGGATGATAAATGTGAATATCCACATTCACGACCAGTCAAAATATTCGTTATAAAGACTCTTATTTTGAATGATGTCATTCTCATATGTAGGCGATCTCAATCGCCTCCTTCGAGAACATCGCTGTACGTTATGACGCGGTGCCCCATATGTCCTAAGCCTGAATTTTTTTCTCGTAAAAATACGAATGCGGTGTGAAAATATTTCGTAAACGGCAGATTTTTTTCTCAATTTACTAATTTGCGAGTGGCAGCGGAAGCCCAGTGGGAGGAAGTGGAAAAAAAATTTCAACATGACTGATTATAAAATTTTGTTACTTACAACATCAGTATATCAAAGTGACAATAAGTCTTAACAATGTAACTCTCATTCTGGGACTGAATTACAGGTAAATTTGGACTTGTTGCTCAATTGAATTCCTTATAATCCAAAATTCATTAATTTTGCAAGTTACTCCTTTAAGCAAGCCAAGTCAACAGATTTTGTAGACGACATATTGCTTTTTCATTCCTTTTTATCCTGTCGTGATTCACGTCAAGTCACATCTTATTTGAAATAGGATTACGAAGACATCACAAAATTATTGAGTAATCGTACATAGTAGAGTGCTGATAGGAAAAAAAATCGCCTAGGCCAAGAAAAATAAAAAGTTTGTTTCTCATCCTCGTGCGCGTCTATTGAGACCCGCCATGTCAACCTTTTTTCCTGCTCATAAGGAAATAAAATGAACAAAAAATATGCGACAATAGTGCATAACTCAGTGCTGTATAAAACACAACTGTAAACAAAATAACTGACGCTAACATTCCATTCAGAACTGTTCACAATGCGTGTATTCCTATGTCGTTTTAGTGTTTTTTGCGTGTTCTTGTTGGTTGAGGGATTAAAAAAAAATTTAGAAGAAAAAAAACGTGTTACTGCATCATTTTTGCAATGTGTCTAGTATGAGAAACAAACTTTTATTTATCTTGGCCTTACCAGAGTTCACTCATACGTTTTTATTAGGTTCTCGCATATCAATCACTGATATGCTTACCTTTTTCAAATACACCCTATGGAGATTCTCAATAACATGAAAAATCGTCAATTGTATGAATAAGTCATTAATATTCTTTGGTTAATCACTGATACGCAGTTACTTCTTCAGTGACGTATCCAATATGTGTGCGAAATTTGCGATGTTGGCTGGTAGTGATTGTGGGTATTGCAATTGGTCTGCTAGAGCCAAAAAACAGTCCTGAAGGGAAAAAAAGGCCTTCCGTTTTGCAGCTGGTCCGATTACTTTCTCAAAAAAATACGGTCAAGGACAGTGTGCTCACATTCGGTTTGAATTGGTCCATTCAAGAAATATTTAAACCAGGAAAAACAAGAATGACAAAAGCAAATAAAGTCTCCAACTTAGGTACTGGAGGTCATCTTTAGGAACATGCATATCAACTTCTATAGCAATGGGACAAGCAGATCCTAAATACATAAGCAAATGTCAACAACAAAAAAAAGACAGAGAAGGTTTGATAAAAAGAAAGGGTGGGAGTGGGAAAAAAAAATGTACAAGGGATCTGGTAAAAAGTAATGCTACCTCATCAATCTTCTAGACCCTACCCCCTCCTGAATATCAAATGTTCCATCCCTTGTTGGTATTACATAACACCAGATGACAGGAAATGTATTTACAACCCTGAGGAGTTTTTAATTAATGCGATGAGTGTTATCATTCTAATGTAAACAGCACTTTAGTTAGTTGCAGATAGTGAAATGCCTTCCACTGTGGGCGGTGATTACAACATCTGGAATTATCCTGGATCCAAATTTCTCATCAGTTCTTGTACGTCTTACATACAAAAAATGCAAAAATTGGTCAGCAATGAAAAAATTCACCTCAGCTTTGTTTTCTGGATCAAATTTTCCTACAAATTGATACCAAATATGACAAAATTATGTCCACAGCCTTCGAAACTGTCTCACAACATATCCTGGGTTGGTGTAGGTCATTTAAGGTCACAAACTGAAAAAATTACCTAAAATATATAAATTTGGGGGTGTCCCAACACTTTGAGCAGAAAATGTATCTAATCCCTCGGGGCTTTATACCAAATTACAAAGCTATCAAACAAGTAATTTTGAGAACAAGTTTACTTGACCGAAAATGACAATATTGTCTTAAAAATACAAATTTGTATATTTCAGGACAATTTCCACATATCTAATTATTGTCATCTCTGTACGTCTGTGTACCAAATATAAAAGCTGTCTGTCCAGGGGTTTTAAAAAGAAAATACAGTTTAAGATTTTTTGACCAAAAGTGACAAAATTGCTCCAAAATAGTAATTTTCCCAATTTCGTCATAATTTCTACAAATTAGAAGAGAAACACCCTCACAAAGATCTAACCCAAATTTGAGAGCGATTGGGCTGGCATTTTCAAAGAAGAAGAATTTTTACTGAAAATGAGAAAAATCACCAAAAAATTTAGCAAAAATACAAAATTAAGGATATCTTCACAATATTCATAAAAGGGTACTAAGGTACTTGCACACAAATTTTCAAAGCAATCAAAACAGCGGTTCTCGAGATATTAATTCTTGACCATTTTCACATTTTGTAAGCTCATTTGCATAATTTTGGCAATGCAGACTTCATTTGAACAAAATCACATCTATAGCCCAGGATCCATCCACACACCAAATACAAAGCTGAAGTGTGCAGCGGTTTGCGTGTTTTTGATGTTGACGGACATACTGTACGTACGTACACACATACATACAGATGCCATCGACTTCAGCTCATACGATAAACTCACATTGATATAACCAAATGTGAGCTAAAAATGTTTTGTGATAATCACATTTATATGTAAAGCAAAGTATTCCCACGACTTGCCTGTATAACTTTTGTTGCAGCACGAATGACGAAATTGATCTGAATGTTGCTACACTACTGGAATGGGTTTGGAAAGTTGCTTCTAATCTTGCTCTTACAACTGTACTTTCTGTCTGAATTGTAGCCAATACATACACATAATAGTTTTCTTTCTCGGTAGGGTTATCTGTGTAAACCAACAGCCACTCATTCCCCAGTCTTTGTTTCATCAGTACTTATACTCTCTCTTTGAATTTTACCCAATTAGAACTAAACTGTATAGCTACTATAGCAAGACTAGAAACAACTTCTCAAACCTATATTCCAGTAGCTTGACAACATTTAGATCAACTAAGTCGTTCGTACTACCATGAAAACAGTCAAAACAATATTGATTTGCTGCAGGAATATGTAACAATTTACGCTAAACGGAAAAAATAAATAGAAGAAAAGAAAATTGAGTATGAGACAATGTGATAACAAATTGATCTATAGATCTATCTATCTATTGACCAATTTATTGAATCGATCAACCTATTTATTAATTGATCTATCTTTCTATCGAATTGATAGATCCTATGTTCTATCGATCGATCTGCCCATCAATTTGTCTATCGATTGATTGATCACTCGCCTGACCAGCTATCAAACATCGATAGATAGATAGATCGATCTATCGATTGAGTGATCGATTTATCTATTGATACAGTGATCGACATATCTATCTATCTATCTATCTGTCTATCTATCTACTTACCTATCTAATATCTATCTTTCTATAAATCAATTGATCTATCGCTCCCCATGAATGAATCGCTTAATCAGATATTATCAGTTGATTGATATGTTATTGGTTGTTTTGATGCGGTATTGGTTGACTTTTCTACGTTATCAGTTGATTTAATCCGTTATTGGTTCATTGATACGTTATCGGTAAATTTGTTG
>LD349467.1:119287-130978 GCA_001465055.1 Ptychodera flava
TCCTTGTACCAAGTTTGAATGAAATCGCTTCAGGCATCTCTGAGATATCTGCGTGAACGGACGGACGGACGGACGGACGCACGCACGCACGGACGCACGCACACACGCACGGACATGACCAAACCTATAAAGTCCCCCCGGACGGTGTCCGTGGGGACTAATAAATATCATTAAGGTGATCTGTAGGAACCTGTATACCAAATTTCAAAGCTATCAGATGAGTAGTTGTGGAAATACACATTTTTTGACCAAAAATGGCAAAAATTGCCCCAAAAATACAAAATTACAGATTTCATCAGAAATTCAATACATATTACTTAGCTTATTTGTAGGAACCAGCATACCAAATTTCAAAGCTATCAGACCAGTACTTTTTGAGAAACACATTTTTTGACCAAAAATGGCAAAAATTGCCCCAAAATTTAAAAAAAATGCAGATTTCATCATAATTTCAATAAATATCATTAAGGTGATCTGTAGAAACCTATATACCAAATTGTAAAGCTATCAGATGAGTAGTTGTGGAAAAACACATTTTTTGACTAAAAATGGAATAAAATTGCCCCCAAAATACAAAATTGCAGATTTCATCATAATTTCAATAAATATCATTTAGTTCATCTGTAGGAACCTGTATACCAAATTTCAAAGCTATCAGATGAGTAGTTTTGGAAATACACATTTTTAGACCAAAAATGGCAAAAATTGCCCCAAAAATACAAAATTACAGATTTCACCATAATTTCAATATATTACTTAGCTCATCTATAGTAAGCTGTATACCAAATTTCAAAACTATCAGACCAGTTCTCCTTGAGAAATACATTTTTTGACCTAAAATAGCCAAAATTGCCTTAAAAATGCAAATTTGCATATTTCTGCACAATTTGAACAAATCTGAAAAAGATCATTCCTAGGGACATATGTACTAAATATCAAAGCTATCTTACTGGTAGTTTTGAAGAAGAAGATTTTTAAAGATTTTTTAACCAAAAATGACAAAAATTGCCCTAAACATACAAATATGCAAATTTCACAACGATTTGAACAAATCTGACTGAAGTCACCCTAAGTTAACTGCATATGAAATTTCAAAGCAATCGGACAAGCGGTTTCAGAGAAGAAGATTTTTTTACCAAGAACACCAAAAAATGCCCCAAAAATACAAATATGTAAATTTCACCATGATTTGAAGAAACTTAAGTAAGGTTACCCCAAGTGAACTGCATGTAAAATTTCAAAGCAATTGGACTTGCGGTTTCAGAGGAGAAGGCAATTGTTGACGGACGACGACAACGGACGACGACGGAAAATCAACCTATTTGATAAGCTCCGCGTCGCTGACGGCGGAGCTAAAAAGCATTGCTTGTGAATTGTGAAGGAGATACTAATGAACAACTTACTGGCTTTGAAGCACTGGTATTTGTGTTCCAGGATGGTGAAGATGCTTGGGGAGTTGACATTGTGTGTGTTGGATCCCAGAAAGAACCAGAAGTATTACTGGAACTTACTCCAAATCCAAGCCATTCACTGCCATTATCAGGCTTCTTAGCCTTCCACATAGATGAAGCCACATCTAATAAACAATACAATTATAATGTTACTGGTCATCTCAGGAGAAAACTACATCCACTATGAGAACGAAAATTGATATTATCATAGTTTATAAATAGGGAGTTCAGAATCCAATATGGCGGCCATACGAATTTTCCACCACTGTAATATTTTGGCAATTTTTAAAGTCGCCGTTTTACTTATTATGAGCATCGTACTTCAAGAATTTAACGTTGAAAACGGAAAGAAAGTTGTTTTCCATTGATAGAATGTGTAAAAAGATCGGTACGGTAAATAAATATTACATACTCCCACTAGAAATTTTCCCCGCTGCCCAAGTCTGCACAGCCACTAATGCGCATGGCACTAAAAATTTGAGGGGTGGCTGATAGAAAAGGTAAAAGCAAACAGTGAGCCAATGCCAGGGAGGCTTTCAAATGTAGTTTAAAAGATAGCCAATAAAATGAGCTGTAAGATGATGTCAGTTTAATAATTAATCACGCCATTCAATATTCTGTAGAGCAGGTCAAAGGTTTCTCAAAGATTTTTCTTACGGAAGTACGGTACGTAAATTTGTAAAACGTAAATTTATGGGTAATTCATTATTTCTACTGAGTTTTAAAATCATGGAAACACTTTTTTACTGACGAGCTCACCGTTTATTATTGCCGTAAAAATTTGGATGCCGGCGAGGCTGAGTGAGGTCAGGGAATTCCCCGCGAAACTGGGTCAAAATGGCCGATGCACAACAACAACGTTCATATTTCCGGGGTCTTTGGCTTGCAGTCGGCCTTTTCCTGTCTACAAATTAACTGATTTCAATGAAACAAAAGTAGTTTTGACAGAAACTCGAGGATTACTGAGCATAACCTTCAAAATTTGGCAGCATGATTGTGATTTTGAGTGAAATTTACGGCGATGACCGATGACCATGTTATGTCTCAATCAGACTATCGATGTTTTCCAGACCACGGCCCAGACAGAACATAAACGTAAATAAACACGGTTAGGTTTTATTTTACTGAAGTCAGTGTAGCATGTAATGAGAAAAAAACGTTTCAATACATTTGAAAGTGATAAATGAATGTTTTCCTTCAAAAGCCTGACAGTTTATTCGTAACTTTGTATTCAGAGAGGCCAGAGAGCTTGTGTTGGCATGGTTACCCTTTTCCAAATTGCTAATTTAGCATTTATGGTCGGTCTGGATTGTCAGTTTTTTCTTCCTTATTTACAGTTCGTGGGTTGGTTTTCGTGTTCTTTAGAGGGGTCTATTTTTTTTTCATCTCAAAACAGGAGTAACATTATTTTTTGGGTGGTTTTTTTTTCAAGAATAGTTCTTATCAGTGTCAATGAATGTAATTGTTGGAAATACAATGTATGGTAATCTTTCTTTTTCTAGTTAGAAAACATGGAAACTACTACACTTCAGATCAGGGACAACTTAGAAAGTTTAGTATCAGGCGAGAAGACACTAGCTGATATCAATTGTAACGTTCCATTAACCTATGAGCTGTATCTAAGTTTACATGATAGTCTCCAGGCAACAGGAATTAACATTCAACAGTCTTTTCCTCACATCATTAAGCTGTTTGACCCAAACATCACTTTACCATCAAAAATCAGTAACTTAACAAGACGAGTTAGGAAGAGTGTAGAAAAAGCAAATAGAGAAGGAAAGGAAGATAAAGCGTTAAACACCATCATAGCTAGCAAGATAGAGAGAAAGTTGCCAGATGTATTCTTGGAGAAAAACATTACGAAGCAGGTGTTGCTGTCTTGTAACTTTCCAGATAGCCAGGATAACACTATCAACCTTGAAATCAGACACATAATGGAATTGCGTAATTTTCTCAGTACAAACCACCTTCCATGGGATCATGCTGTGAAATGGTTGAGAGAGTTGATGCAGTTGGCTGAAGAAACAAAACTTAGTGTAGCTGCTATAACTAGACAGTGGACAAGAATACATGACAGATATTTGAAACTAATCATAAACAATGATGAAGGTGAACTGGAAAGTTTTATGAACCAAGTATATAAGCTCCCACAGTGTAAAGTACATGTTGATACACCACACACACACATGAGTGTTATGAATGAAAGTGAAACTGAATATGAGGCTGACAGAAATGATATCGATGTGGAAAAAATGGTGGGAAATTTAACAAACAGATTGATAGACAGTTATCAAGAAATAAGTATGCTAGGAGAGGCCATGGCAGAATTATCACAGGAGAAGCTGACAGTAATAGAGAAAGTGAAAGAACTGGATAGGCTGAAAGTCAAGTATAATCAGAAAATCAGTGATATCAGTAAACTTAAAGAAAAACTTGCATCATTAACACCAAGAAATGTAAATAAGAAACTGAAAAGGAGGGACGAGAGAATATCAAAGATGGAATGCAAAATTACACAACAGAACAAAGTGATTGATGACCAATTACTACATATTAATCAACTGACAAAGGAAACTGAGAAACTGCAAGAGAAGTTAGATCAAATAATAAAAGAAAAGACAAACTTACAAAAAAATAAAAGCTACTGGAAAAAGAAAGCCCATGCTACTGATAAAGAAGAGTCCATAAAATTGAAAGATGCAAGGGATCAAATCAATCAGCTTGAAAACGAGAATCAGGAATTGCAGGAAAAGATAACAGAGATGATGAGTGACAACCAGATAAAAACATTTGAAAATGGAAAATACACAGACACAATAAGACAGATTTATTATGATCTGCTATCACATAATGTATCCATTGACAGCTGCACGGCAATTGTGAAGTCTGTGATAAAAAATCTCTTGGACATTGATGTTAAGCGACTGCCGAGCAAATCGCTTACATCAATGTTGCAGGTAGAGGCACTTGTTATTGCACAGGCCCAAGCAGCCACTGAAATACTAGAGCAAGAAAAGTGTAACACCCTTCATAGTGACGGCACAAGAAAGAAATTTATAGACTATGCTGGCCTACAAGTGACACTGCCAGACAAATCTTCTTTGTCTCTGGGATTCCAGGAACTATTACGAGGCAGTGCTGATGACTATTTGAATGCTACAATTCAAACATTTCAGGAGCTCAGTGAAGCTATTTCTGATGATGATGATGATAAATTATCTATATATGCACAGCTTTTTCTTCGCAGCAAAAACATCATGACTGACCATCACATTGTCAATAAAAAATATAAAAGCAAAATGGAAGAACTAAGAGAAACTTTATTTCCAATAATTGAAAAAAACTGGGATAAATTAAATGACACTGAGAAATCAAAACTGGCAACTGTAAACCATCTTTTATGTGGTATGCATGTCCTTAGTAACATGGCTACAGCAGTTAGCAAAGCATGTGTAAATTTTGAAAGTGAACATAAGTCACAGATGAAAACCGAAAAGACAACATTCAGTGGTCAGTCACAATGTTTTTCTCTATTGTATCAAGCTAGCAAAGGCTTCACTGACTCAGGATGTCAAAAATCAGGAGTTTATACAGATTTTGCACCATACATGGATGAATTGAAAGAAAAGCAGCATTTAATAACATTTGAACACAACAGATTTAATGTTGCTTTTCATCAAGGTGCTGCTGTTTATCACCACAAGCACCATATTTCAGATTTTTTGGAGTCTGGGCGCTGTGGGTCAACAAATAATTTGATCTGCCATATCAAAGCAATATTAGGTGAATCCGTTGTTATGGCAGAATGCAGGGCTCTCGGAATTGTATATAAACTTATCACAGGTCCTCTTATGCGCTTGCTGGAAAGAAAAGACATAAATTATTACAGTATGAATATCCACTGGTTAGAACTGAAAACTTGCCTAGCTGAAAACTCTTCAGATGCAACACCTCTGTTGAGTGAAATGGTTTATTTGTCTGATACAACTGTTGTAAAAGATGAGTTGTATTCAAGTCTGTTTCCAACGGAAAGAGACACAAATTTTGACTTGCTGACACTAACAGCATTGCAAACTTTTTGTAAGGCTATGCTTCCTGTTGTTGAAAGGCAGCTTGGTAACCAACTACCTGGTGGATCAGAAAATCAGCCATCCGTGATATTGTGTGAGGAGGTTGAGAGTGCACCTCTGACGAATATCAGGTCAGAAAGTGATTTCTCTGACCTGGACAGACAGATTAGGCAAGCACCACAAAAAAGTAGAGTAGCAAAGGCTGGTGTAATTTGTTACAGCAGGAATAAAACTTCTGCTTATCTTCACAAGCTGCCACAACACATCAAAATGAAATATCTACGAATAGCTAGAAAGCAAGCACCAAAAAGAAAGAAAAGAGAATACATGCACAGTAAAGATCTTGTTAAGAAAAGACTTGAATTACAGAAATCAAGAATGGAAAAAAAAAAAAAAACAACATCAAAGAAAACAACAAAAAAGGCAACAGTTAGAGCATAAAATTAAAAATAAGTGGGGTGTATGGGAAGATGAGTCTGATATCGATAGAAAGCTGAAGGAAATTAAACGAAGTCAACATATCAAGGCACTTAAGGACCAGATATCATATAGGGTAACTGTCCTAAAAGTTTGTGTACCAAATAAAAAGTTGACAAAGTGGCAAGAGAGTGGAAAGAAACTCACTGTTAAGCAACTGACAGAGAATTTGAAAACTATAATACGTGCAAATAATTGTGAATTACCAACTTTTGTGAAAGAAATCAATGAGAATTTGAGGAGAAAAGCAGACACTGAACAGACACATAAAGTGAAAAAGACAAAAAAGAGAGTTGTAAAAAGAAAAGAATATAACTTTGGTGTAGAAAGAAGATTACAGGCTGGAATGTACATTGCTGTTGCGTATGAAAATTCTTGGTTTGCTGGTGAAATCACTAATGTTAATTTGCATCCTGATGGCAGTCAAATAGTCACAACAAATTTTCTTTCACGGAAGGGTGCAAATTCATTTAAATGGCCAACACACAAAGATATTGCAAATGTTGAGCCAAAATTTATTTTACAAGAAATTTTCATTGAACCGAAAGACTCTTTGCTTCGTGCATGGTCAGTTAAAAATATAAATGAAATTGAGCAAATGTATGAACAATTTAAACATCAGTATTTTTGAACCACTAATGACGATGGTAATTTGTCTAATTGCCACTGAGGTCACAAGGTTATCATGAATATGGTCAATTTCAATTATCTGTTGCATGTAATGTACTGTGATGTTGGTTTTAGGAGATATAAGTCAAACTTCCTCATGCACAAGATATTTCTGCCATATCTATTTGTGCGCCTGAAAATATTGTGAGTGAATTGGGCATCTGAGATGTCAATATGCAGTAAGTCAATGTACAGTACTGATGATCTTGAATTGACACATGCATTGACTGTCATGGAGGTTTGAAGAATATAAATCACTCACTCTACCACAATATTGGTACTGATACTTTCATCAAGATTCATCAGAAAAATTGTGAACAGAATTACTTTGAATTGGACAAAACACTGATATTTTTTCGGGCACTTGTACCCATCTGGGGGGTCACCCGGTACCCCTAGTAAAGCTTACAGTACATAATCTGATGAAGTATAGTATTTTCTGATGTTGAAGGTTGACAAAATATAATGACACAATTGTTACTTGAATCTTGAGTTAGGATTCACAGACTTTGTATAAATGTTGTTTTAAACAGAAAATTTTATCAGAATTGAGTGTATAGTTTTGAAGTCATCGGCATTTGAATATAATCAATTCGCTAATTTTCCCATGGTGCAATGCGCATAAAATTGGAGTTTTTCTGATTTTCAAGATTACAAAATATAATAATGCAAATGTTTCTTGAGTACTGAGTTAGGATACACAGAGTATGTATGAATATTAGCTTTAACAGAAAATTTTATCAGTATTGTGTGTATAGTTTTGAAGTTACAGGCTATTGAAAATGATAACTTTTCTAATTTTCCTATGGTGGCGTACATTTCACAAAAATAGAGTTTTTTCTGATTTTGAAGGTTCATAGAATATAATAATACAAATGTTACTTGACCCTTGAGTTAGGATTTATAGATTATGTATAAATTATGTTTTAAACAGAAAATTTTATCAGCATTGTGCATACAGTTTTGAAGTTATGGGCATTTGAATATGATCAATTTTCATATTTTCCCATAGTGCCGTGTGCATAAGAAAATAGAGTTTTTCTGATTTTCAAGATTGGCAAAACATAATTAAAGAAATGTTTCTTGACTCTTGAATTAGTATACACAGATTATATACAAATGTTGTTTGTAACAGAAAATTTCAGCAAGATTGTATGTATACTTTTTGAGTTAGAGGCTTTTGAATATGATAGATTTCCTAATTTTCCCATGGTGCCTTGCGCAAAAAAACTAAGTCCAATAAAATATTTTTCAACTTTAACCTTCAATTTTTCAATTTTGTGGTAATAATTTCATACTTCAACTAAATACATTTGATAAAACTAACTTTTTATTACATAAAATAAGAGATGTGGGAATTTTTCAAGAATAAAATTCGAATTTGGCATCCCTAAAAATGCAAATTTTATGATTTTCGCACTTTTTTTGGCAAATGTTCATGAAAATACTGCTTTTTTGCGATATTGAAATTGGTGTATTTCAAAAACTACTCCACGGATTTTGAAAATTTTTTTTTTGTTTTGCTTCTCTTAGTTAGTTTGGCAAAAATCTTACACAATATTAACACTAAAATAATTACATATTTTTGCACTGAACTCCCTATTATAAACATTGAATGCAAACCAGATATAACCACATAAGTCCTTTCAATTCATGTTTTCTCTCTCAACCTCATAACACACACAAATACAAATTGATCAACGGTATCTTGGTCTATAGTAACATCGAAAATAAGAATAATTGGACAATGACTAATTGGGATAGCATAAACACAGATGAAACAACTTATTCAATCTGCTCCTTAATAGTCTTTGTTTCAAGTGTAAAAGTTATAACAAATTCAGTTTGTAATGAGATCTGAACTTTAAAATTGCTTTTTACATCATGATAGATAGATGGTCAATTTCCTCATGAAATTCTCATTCATGTTGAATGTCATCTTCAAAAGCCACAAGTTGGTTCTTAGCTGCAAATGGGTATTTTATCTCGAACAGGCAACGTAGAAGAAAGCCTAAATTATTGGCAGGGTTGTCATGATTTTCATGGTAACTTCCTGTTTTGATCAGTTACTAGGTTTCTGAATAAAAGACTTACCATACCAATATTATGGCAATACTTGAGATGATTCACTGAATGCTGCCTATACTACAGAAGCGTTCCCGCTAAAGCTTATTTGCGCACTAATTGCACAGTGTCTCCGACTGCTCTCGCAGTGAAATTTCATGTTTTGCGCAACTTTAGACTCAGTCATTTCAGTCATTTCAATCAGTATTAGTTTTGGAAACGATATATCAGGGCGAACTGTGCGATCTCAGCATAGATTTTACTTCCGCGTTTCGAGTTTAGCACCCGTTGGCGGTGCAGTTGCCACCAACGTTCATTGTACGTTATGACGTACCTCAATTAACAAGTCATCATTGATGACACAGTCCCCACTTGTTAATGGTACTTTGATTACAGGTCCTCAGAGAGGATAGAGTCCTCTTCATTAGGTCTGTGATAACCAGATATGAACTGAACATGCTCACGTGTTTCATTATATATTGCAGTTATGTATAAATTTGAACCTTCGCCACATGTTTGCAACTTCATTGAAAATGTTATGATCAACATAATGAATAATATTCACCACAGATTGATTCTAAAGCCAAGTGTATATCCCCAATCAGGAAAGTTCATTTAACCCTTTCACCACCATGGTTTGTCCCAAATCCATTGTTTTCTATGGTAAAGTTGGACCTGTATACAGGGAACTGGGGGTGAAAGGGTTAAATATGCAAATTAGGAATTGACTGAAATGTTCTCATTAAAATTCAAATTAGGAATTGGCTGAAGTAAAAATGTTAAATGACTTTCAATAATCTCGTATCATAATATCTTTAATGTACAAAGCAATTCGTCAACTTTGGTCTAGTCAAGACAGATAAATATCCTTAATTAGGAAAGTTCATAACATTTGCAAATAAGGAATTGGCTAAAATAAAAAATTCTTAATGACTTTCAATGTTGTATCATAGAATCTTTAATGTACATACCAAGTTTCATCAAATTTGGTCTAGTCAATACAGATAAATATCCCTAATTAAGAAAGTTCATTAAATATGCAAATTAGGAATTGGCTGAAGTAAAAAAGTTTAATGACTTTCAATAATGTTGTTTTATAGTATCTTCAATGTATGTAGCAAGATTCATCAACCTCAGTCCAGTCAATTCAGATATATATCCCTAATTAGTGAAGTTCATTAAATATGTAAATAGGGAATTGGCTGAAGTAAAACTGCTTAATGATTTTCAATAATATTACATCATAGTATCTTCAATGTACATAGCAAGTTTCATCAACTTTGGTCAAGTCAATTCAAATATATATATCTAATTAGGAAAGTTTATTAAATAAGCAAGTAAGTATTTGGCTGAAGTAAAAATGCTTAATGACTTTCAAAAATATTAGATCATAGTATCTTTTATAATGTACACAGCAAGTTTCATCAATTTTGGTCAAGTCAATTCAAATAAATATCCCTAATTTCAAAAGTTCATTAAATATGCAAATTAAGAGTTTGACGAAGTAAAACTGCGTAATGACTTTCCATAATGTTAAATCATAGTATCTTCAATATACATACCAAGTTTTGTCAATTTTGATCAAGTCAAATCAGATATATATCCCTATTGAGGAAAGTTCATTAAATATGCAAATTATCCATTATCTTTTATGTCACCCCTTCATACCTTTCACAGCTGATATATCTTGGTGTGATCAACATTTGTAGTGAGTCTCATCAAATTGCGTGCAGTCGTTGTCAATATATATCTGGTTTTTTTTTCTAAAATCATTAATTATGCAAATGAGTAAAAAGTATGCAAGCCACACCCACCAAAAACTAATCAGTTCTTGCCACTTGCATACTGAATCTATGTACCAGATTTGGTTCTGATCTGATCAGCCGTTTTTGAGATATTGAGTACACAGACAGACAGATAGACAGACAGACAGACAGACAGACAGACACACACACAGACACACACACATCGCTGCGACATATGCTCACGTGTGTCAACACATGAGCAAAAATTACTTTTGAATAAATTCGCTTGATACATGTCTGAGTTGTAGTTCAGGACATGAAAAAATCGTAATAAAATGGCCACATGGCGGCCATATTGGATCGTATCACAAAACAAATCAATGTGCATATGTATAACTTCGGTCAATGTCCTTGTACCAACGTTGAATAAAATCGGTTGAGATATGCCTGAGTTATTGCTTTGTACATGAAAAAATCATAACAAAATGGCCGCACAGCAGCCATATTGGATCGTATCACAAAACAAATTAATATGCATATCTATGATATTGGTCAATCTCCTTGTACCAAATTTGAATAAATTCGCTTGATACATGTCTGAGTTATGGTTCTGGACATGAAAAAACGTAATATAAAATGGCCACATGGTGGCCATATTGGATCGTATCACCAAAAAAATCAATGTGTATGACATAGGTCAATGTCCTTGTACCAAGTTTGAATAAAATCGGTTGAGCTATGTCTGAGCTATGGCTCTGTACATGAAAAAATCGTAACAAAATGGCCGCACAGTAGCCATATTGGATCGTATCAGAAAAAAAATTGACGTGCATATCTATGACATTGGTCAATGTCCTTGTACCAACTTTGAATAAAATTAGTTGAAACTTGCCTGAGTAATGGCTCTAACATGAAAAAATCGTAATAAAATGGCCGCCTGGCAGCCATATTGATTCATATCACAAAACAAATTGACGAGAATATGTGTGACATAGATCAATGTCCTTGTATCAAGTTTGAATAAAATCCGTTGAGATATGCCTGAGTTATGGCTCTGTACATGAAAAAATCGTAACAAAATGGCCGCCTGGCAGCCATATTGGATTGCATCACAAAACAAATTGACGTGCATATCTATGACATTGGTCAATGTCCTTATACCAACTTTGAATAAAATCAGTTGAAACTTGCCTGAGTAATGGCTCTGTACATGAA
>LD349472.1:0-10411 GCA_001465055.1 Ptychodera flava
CCTGCGTACAGTGTGTTCCCGGCGTTATAACTTACAGTTACACGGCCTCCGCCACAGCCCCACAGTAAGTGAGGCTACCCACAATTCTCCATGATCTGTACACACGGAGATCACTCACTGAACTGAAACAAATTTCTTCTGTACACAGAACAACTCGATTCATATTTCAAAATTCTGGCAACATAGTTCTGATCAACATAATTTTCTGATTTCTCACTGTGAATAATGAGAAGATCAACCCCTTTTCCGCGGAGGAGATAGCAATTTTGTAATTTTGTCGACATAGATTTTTGACAGCCATACACAATATTTTCAAGAAAACTAAGGGAATAAGTCGCATCTGTGTTGGCAAAAGAAAGGGTATTGATTTTTTTTAATGTTCGTAACAAAATAAATTTGCATGTCTGACAGGTGGTATGATGAGACCATCTTAGTTGCTGATAACTTTATCTTGACAAGTGTGCTATTGTTAGTACCTCCATATATCGACTTCTCATTCAATTTACTCTTGAATTTTAAACATAATCAATAATTTTGGAACATAGTCTTAACAAATAATCCTGAACTTAAATTGTAAGTTAAAAATTGTTAAGAAACTGATAAAATTGAAAATGCCTTTAGCAAAAAATGTCTGAGTGTACAAATCAAGGGGAATTGTGGATAGCCTCACTTACTGTGAGCCCTGCAACGGTCTATGGAGATAACTGAGGTCTCTGCGGTCCGGATGAGGACCGCAACGAAAACGCGGTCTGCTTGGCCAAAATTCAGCTCTATCGGGGCAAAATCCTTTCCCAGCCTGCCTTTACCTCCTTACCGACCCAAGGAAAGATGCGATTAACTTCTAACATCCAAAACCGCTCGTTTTCTGAACCATAACGTACTCGACAAGTTGTTTACCCACGGGGATCGCCATTTTGAATCTCGCCGCAACAACCCCAGTTATCTCCATAGACCGTTGCACGGCTAGCTAGTGGTGGAGGCCGTATAACGCCGGGAACACACAGACCTGTACTCAGGGCTACTCTTAGAAAAGCTCCTCGTCGCTGACCAGCTGACACAGTGGAAACGCATTTGATTATTCACCGTGCACGGACGATTTCGGGGAAACACATTCATTCGCCGTGGTGAAAAGCCATACAAACACGATAACATACAGAATGGACAAACGCACATCAGTTCAGCCAGATGAAATGAAATTGAAGGCTAATTTGTTACATCCTTGGCAATGATCATCAATGAGCAGTGCTATCAATTTTCGCTGGTGCACCCGTCCATGGTCATGATGGTGTAGCGGTATGTCAAAGAAATTTTCAGTTTTTCCAACAATACTCAAACGCATGTATGTTACTTAAAAATGGTTCAAGCTAACCGATATGCTTTGAGGAAAAAACAAGCCCGGTTTAAATCAATGACTTTGCAATCTTCTACGGAATATGCAAAAACAAGCTTACGTTGATTTGTGGCATGCATTCCAAGACGTCGGTTGTAACTTGCATCATGACCCGTGTATATGTAGTGGCGAATAGCTATCGTTGAGGTACATAACCAGTTCTTGCTTGCGAAGTAATTCTTCATCGCTGACGGAAGCCATTACTGTCGACTTGTGCCGGAGTACGGAATCGTAAGCGCTGATACGATCGTCAATAACGCCTCGGCATGCTCGGCTACGGTGCGAAGGCCAGTGGAATTCAGAATTTTCGCGCCCAGCACAGCAGTATTAATACGCAACTGATTAAAGTGAAGGGATGGGGATTCCAGTAGCCAGCGGTCCCTTTAAGATTACGATTAACCAACAAGTACTATAATTCTTACATGTGTCACGGAGATATAATATCTATACCGAAGTTTAAACATTGGCTTGGCGAATCATTGTGTAAAATTGAATTATTTTGAAGTGTAATTTTACAAAGGGTGAAACGACGGTCAAAGGTTAAGGACTTCCTCCTTGTACGCTGTTTTGGTAATTTGAACGACCGTCTCAATATCAGTTGCGTTTGCTATGGCTTGTGTATATTTTTGGCGCATTCAGGGGCATAGAACATCCATTTCAAACATGTCCTTATTAATAAAATGCGTCGGACTTATCCCAGGATCAAGGCTGTGGCCTGGCAAAAATTAAGGATATGCCTACAATCCGAGCCTACAGAGAATAGCATTGATCGCGATTTCAATTTTGTTACTACAGCACGCGCGCATTCGGCCAAAGTTAAGTTTGTTGTTGGATGCGTGACTCACGGTTGTGGTAGCTTAAGTCTGAGCCATTAATTATTGTGGTTTTTACTTTCGTCGTTGTCTTGGGAAATGTTGACACTCCGACGTATAGGCCCTACATTTATTTTTGCATGTTAGGCCTAATGAAAGAAAAATGACGTCATTTGAGATCAACGTTTTTTATTGTCAATTAATTCCTTCAATTTGTTTTGATATTTATGTGCCCACAGACTTCAAGCAAGTCCATGTCTTTTGTTCAATTGAAAACTTCACAAAATTGTATCGCCCAAAATTAAAGCTAATCAATCTGTTGCACTGAATGCGCATGGTCCTCCCTATCGTGTGAAAGGCCTGTCAAATCGTGACGTGATGTCAAACATTCTGGTTTAGAAATTAACCAGTGACTGATGATGACAATGGCTTGAAAACAGACCGATTAATTTCGTAAAGTTGAATGGTTTAAACTCAAACCATGCCCACAAAGTTGCCACTTGTGGTTGGCTTAAAGATGAGCCAATGAATTTGTCGGTATATAAACAAACCAACGATGCCAGTGGCTCAAATTTAAACCGATGAATTATATTGTCACTGGCTTAAAAAGAAGCCATTCGGCTTACATTTATACCATGACGGGCTTGATAATAAGCCACCAATGCATTGGTATGAATACACGCCATCCATACTCTGTGTGGTGGCGTGACTTCAAACCATAAAAACCTTAGTGGATTTCGGGCAAACCGAAATATTTCAAACATATGTATCACTGGTTCACCCGCAAGCCACCTACAAACCAAGTGGTTATATTTCAAGCCAGAAGAATTAGCAGTGTACCTACCTACCTACCTACCTACCTACCTACCTACCTACCTACCTACCTACCTACATACATACATACATACATACATACATACATACATAAATACATACATACATACATACATACATACATACATACATACATACATACATGTACGTTTATACACTTACATACGTACATATGTATACATACCTACGTACATACCCACATGCACGTATAATTACTCTTGTCGCTTTCTTCAACCTTTGTTCAACTCCCGTGTTCTTTCGATTACTGTTGCTTTAATACATAATGGAATTACACCACTGTATTTAATTCTCACTCTTGTCAAAAATCAGCATGTAAAGATGGATGGATAAAATTCGACAAGAATTGTTACTATGGATACGTACATGCCCTGTATACCTACGACGAACAAGGATCATTTGCGTTGGAATGGGCGGACACGTTTTTGCAACGTAAGTTGAGAATGGAAAAATGTTAAGGATGGTTGTAATTAAGTTGTTTCAGCATGATGACAGTCATAATCTTATCCCATTTGTGTTTATACAGAAGACATAGTTGCACTTATTGTGAGACGCAAGGTACAAAGATCAGTAATGAATGGAACTTTGAAAAATAACAATAACTCTGTCTGTCTGTCTGTCTGTCTTTCTGTCTGTTTGTGTATTTATTCGTTTATTTATTCATTCTTATATGCTATTTATTTGCTTTTTATCTCTTCGATTTCATCATTTTTTTGTTTTTCATCAGAATATACACGAGGCGCATATCGCATCTGGATTGGGTTGTCTGACGTAGCTGAAGAAGGAAATATGGTGTGGGTGGACAATTCAGAAGTAAGTCCGCTCAAATACACGTTATACTACGATAAATATTAGGCGAATCGTGATCGGCGTGACACACTTTAGGTTGTCATACGATGACTTTAACAGTTGCTATCTACTGGCCATGTATGACAGCAAGTGACCAATAACTATGCATGATTGTGGTTATAGACAATAAGAATAAATTTTCAGTGGACTTTGGTTTACAGCTCATACATGTCACATTGTAATGTCACATTGTAAATAAAGTAACTGGGCTCGGGCCGAGATATGAACTTTGAATCGTCCTTGGTCACTGTGTATAGCTATGACGAGGTAATCAATGATCTTATGTCATTCACTATACGTTATCGTAATCAACGATTTTTTGTATTTATAATGTATGATGGTGAGTACATCAAATGCTCGTTTTTCTGGATGCGTATCAATGGCTCATGCTTTCTGTTCTTCATTCTCTGGAGGAAGAATTATTTATACGTGTAAAGAGAAATTAAGGTATATAAAATCAAGGTTTACTTATCTCTGTCATCTTGCATTGAATCATGTCAGTGTGCAATATTATTCATTTAAAAGAAACGAGCCCTTGCAAATAGATGTTAATATTTTGAGCGAGAGACTCTGCGACTTTCCTTGTGTGAAACTTACCTGTGTGTTTAGTACTCGCATTTCTTTTTTAACCACAGCCATCTTATACGAACTGGAGTAATGGCGAACCGAGCGATGTCAGTGGAAGTGAGAATTGTGTTCACATTTTGGAAAACAAAGATGGGCAGTGGAACGATTCTGGATGCGAGAACCTCCGAGGCTTTGTCTGTGAGAAACCTTCCTAAAGCAACGAATTAAGTGAGTCATAAAATGCTTTAAATGTCGAAAAAGAGTGACACGCCCATTCAGTATTTTGTTTCTCGCTGTGTACCATTCGCCAGGGGGTAATATATATGGTATATGTAAACGCAAATGTGTAAGGATGGATCTTTTCTTCATGGGGGCATCTTTTCAAACGACATATCGATCTTGGTGACACTAAATTCCAATCTTTCTCTTATTTTATTCAATGTACCTGAATATTATCAAACTATAGAAATTAATGCCGTGACTCACAAAACTTACGAATTGCCATTATGTATTTGCAGGTGACAGACGCAAAAACGTGTTAAGACGACTGGATTTGGATGTCCGTCTCTCATGGATTTCTATTATTCTTAGATTTTTCTGTTTTGATGATACTTCAAATCATATTTTTCCTAGCAATTTCCTTTATAGTTCAGGGTAAGATGTATAGGTCAGTAGGAATGCAAAATAGATGGTGAATTAAGGATAGCAATTCAGACTCATCTTGTCAACCATTATTATTTTCTATCGGCAGGCGTTAAAGTACAACAACGCGCTTTAGGTATATTCATGTCATCAATGAAATGTGTCAGAGTTTTAGGAACATGTCAAATGATGGTAAAAA
Source organism: Ptychodera flava (assembly GCA_001465055.1). NCBI lineage: Eukaryota > Metazoa > Hemichordata > Enteropneusta > Ptychoderidae > Ptychodera > Ptychodera flava. The sequence continues at coordinate 5,312 of LD349472.1, forward strand.
CGCTTGTGAAATTCTATCTCATTCACATATACGCATTTAGATGTCGCAAAATGTGCATTCTTATTAAATTAATATCAAAATGATAACATTTATATGCATCTTACTGACCTCATTATCGTAAAGCGTATTTAAATGGAATGTTCATTCTTCATGCGTTGACTGAAGCAGTCGTTATCAAATTGTGGTTATCAATAAATGAGTTATATCTCATGTCATGGTGTATGGGCTCTTTATAACTTTATTGTATGACTCTAAAACACGGGGAAATATCGTGTGACTCCAGCATGTGGCCGCGTGCTGTTTTATTTCCATGAGGAGTTGAGGAGGGGTCAGTTACTGACGCACGCGAAGCCGATGTCTTAATGTCATGTTCAAGTTGAGTCGCAGGAAGGGCGACAGGCTCAATCTGTAGATGGAGAAACCTTGGTCGAAACCTTAGTTGCAAAATATGGCTCGACTAATTCTACAGCTACGACATTCTTCTTTTATGTTTTCAAAATTACGCATCCTGTATATCCTGAAAAAAACAACTGCTTTCAGTATCGTTTAGAAGCAAAAAATTCATAGGGGAAATAAAAACTCTGATATTTGAAGAAAAACGGAGAGACATTTCATTTATTTTGATATCTAAAGCCACCATACTTATATGGAAGGACAAGTGTAGACTCTATCCGATTATCATAATTTGTCTACTCTCAAAGCTTCTTGGTTTAATCAAATTTAGATTGCAAACATCTTAGATATTGTAAAACAAGCTATATTTGTGTGTATGGAAACGGTAATCTGCCCCTTAGCGAAACAAGCATGAGACCGCGTGTTTACATCTGTAATGAATATCTACCATGCCAAATATGTAATTTATTTTATTTGTCAACGAGTGTAATTACTCCGTGTGTTGTGATCCTCACAGATACTTTAAAAGCTAGTTCAAGTCTAACTGTCACAAACTATTTGCGGGTTTGCCGTGTTATAGTCATTGACACTGAGTTAGTTTTTAACTTTTAGGCATGATGTCTAGGTGTGTTATTTTTTTTTGTTTTCAGCATGGCTGATAGAATATTGAATTCAAAACTTAAATTGTTGAGCCTAGAAACATTTTTGTCCTTTGCAGGTTGATAATATCCCTATTTCTGTGTTCGCCAACGTCTCTACCTTTCTTGCGGCATTCGTGCACCCTCCAAAGGTTCTATCTCATTTAGCCATCTGTTATGAGCTTATGGTCACAGGCATTGAAAGAGCTTTTGTCTGAAGTCTGGGTAATGCTATTTGAGAAAAAACAAATGGACGGAGGATTTACAAAGTGCAAAACATCACGCTTTGGGAATTTCCGCATGTTCAAAACTTGCGTTCATTCTAACGTAAAGGTCGTATTGTAAAGACAAGATAATCATGATGCCTGCACTATTTTTTCTTGTACAAGGCATTCTACGGCAAAGCAGGCCTATAATTGGTCCATCCTTTAACATTGACCTTGCACAATCATCAATGCTTTGAGTGCTGAGAGACTCGACCCAAAACAGCAAGCAGTTAAGCACGCTAGTGGTAGAATTTGCCACAGCATTGAATACATGCTAAGGAAGTATCTAAAAATAGCAGTTTTTTCAAATGAATAAACATTGTACATGAGGTTCACAAACACTCTGATACGCTACATGGTTTGATTAAGCTGGAACTTTCAAAACCATTCCCCTGAATAAGTGTGAGATACTATGAATGTTGAGAAATGGCATAAAAGTACTAAAGCAAGTACGATTATTTTCACCATGTATTCACTCAGGAACAATTTGCCATAAAACACAGCGCCACAGCTCACGTTTCTCCTTCTTCCATATGGGTCAGGATATGGGTCAGGACGTCTAACATATCCCGAGGATTGTCATTCATTAAGAAGATAAAGATTTGCCTTTTTCCTCTTGTTGCTCGCCAGGGATGTTCCCTCGTTTTTCCTTACAACTTACTTCAAGCACTTACAATGCCTCCGAAGCAGATTATCATGATTACGCTTTACTTTATCAACACTTTAGGGAGTTTCCTCACTTAGCCTGTCATATTGTACTACATGCGCTGAAACCATCTTACGCAATAAGACAATCCCTTCATGTCTGTCTCCTTCTGATTCACACCAGCTAACATGACCATATTAGTCGTGGGGGCCAACCATGTTATGATGATCACATGATACATTTGTGATTTTCTTAGGTATTTGGAGCAGAGCAACAACACCTGACTGTGTGACCCAGTATTGAGTATACGTCTGGCTGCCGTTATCTTGATCGCACCTATTTTATGAAAAATAGTAAAACTGTCTTACTGTAGAACACAACTACCACACGAGTGTCCATCGGACCAGCATTATGTATAGCCAACCTAGGAGTCAACCCTGTTATGGTCAACAGAACTTTTACTTTAAGGGCCGGCAGTCATATCCATCTCTGGGTCTTTGATGGCTCAGCAATCTCAGGCTTTGCCAGGATCCGTTGACAGAGTGTCTGAAAGGCCAACTCTTTTAACAGTTACTGCGGGGCCCAAGCTATTGCCATGGTTGACAGTAATTGCACCGATGACACTGAGGCCTCAACTGGAGCTTAAATGGTCTTTTCGTTGTCTTAAAGAAGAATTTTGAATATATCTCGTGGTTATTGTTGTTTATTTATGAAAACCGGTATGACTGCCAAACCACGTGACCGATCCATATGCCCTTGGCAAACTTGATAGCATATACACCAGTGATGACATGTGTAAAATTTCATTTCAAATGGTGTTTTGGCTCTGGCGTTTAAGATTTTTGTCGATTCAATTGGATTTTACGAAAAATCCAATATGGTGACCAAAGCACGAGAACGATCCAAAAGCCCTTTGCAAGCTTGATAGTATTTACACCAGTGATAATATGAGCAAACTTTCAGTTCAAATGGTGCGTTGGATCTAGAGTTTAAGATTTTTATAATTTAAATTCGAATTTAGAAAAATATCCAATATGGCTGCCAATCAACGTAACCAATCGAAAAGCCTCTTGCAAACTTGATACTACTCACTTATGTGATGACATGTAAAACATTCAAATGAAATGGTCTGTCAGTTTTTGAGTTTAAGATTTTTAAAGATTAAATTGGTATTTTTTGAAAATCCAATATGGCGGCCAAGGTCACGTGACCGCTAAAGATTTTATTTGCCAATTTTAAGAACAGGAAACATGTAGGGTACACACCAAATGTCAAATTAACAAGACCCCAGGTCACCAGGGACAGCCATTTTCAGATTTTCATAAATCCAATATGGCCGCCAGGTCACTTGACTAATTTGAAATTCAAAGGTTAGGTGCACCACCTCTCATTGACCCTGATCACTTTGCCAAGTTTAAGATGTATACATGCAGAGCTTTCCGAGATGTAGGCTGCAAAAAAAAACTTGACGGAATAAGAGGAAAGAAGAAAAACCCCAACAAAACCAATAGGGGCCGAGCCGATAGGCTTGTGCCCCTAAATACATTATATCTCGGCACCTACGCCTGTCCCAACTATTTTATTTAAGTTAGGCAACACCTTATTGTAAGGGAAAAGTCTTTTATCTCATTTGAGTGCAAATAGAAACAGGCACAGGAAAACAAACAAATTGAGTCTTGGTGACTGAAGTAATTCAGGTAATGATCGGCTGCCTGAACAACAGCCAGATTAATAAAATGTATCAAAACAAAATAGACTGCATTTGGGAAAATAAATACTTTCAGAAAGAGTACAGTACAAATCGTGATACGTAGCGAGTAAATGCATCCAGGAATAAATTACAAGATAAAAAAATCTGAAAGCATGTTATGCTAGCATGATGTTAAAGTTTCATAAAATATATACTCAAAAATTTGCATGATATAATCCAGTTCGTTTAGAAACCGTATATTGTAATAAAAGTTTCATGGGTTTATCCATGCATCTGTCTAGTTTACAGAATTTTTATCGGAACAACATTGTGCGGATGATATATATTTCTAAGATTTCGTATGCGAGTACCATGTAGTACTTCATATGGCTCTCTGGATAGTATTTATGCATCAGTCACGAGCGTCTAACAAATAATATAATCTAATTTGCGTATTTTGAAAAGATAAAAGACTTTATCCCTACTAACTGTACATGTACCCTTGTTATCTTAATGAACTCGTATTAATTTAATTCTTTGAAAACATTCAAATATCAAAACAATGTAAGTATAAAGAGTTTTGCCAACACGTTTAACTTTACAAATGTTACAAAGATCTTTTAGCTTCCTAAATTCACCATAGTAAGCTTAAAAGTCAATAATATCATGTCAAAGTAAATATATAACCCTTCACGAGTATATAAAAATGAGTTAGAAATGATTTGATATTCGTTCTGTACGTTTTGATTAAGACATATAGGAATATATTGTAAAGTCTAGTGAAAAATATCTCTCAAGCATGGGGTACCATAAGGGACAAACGTTTCTTTCCCTTTAAATTGGAAGCATTACGTTATCACTTTTAACCTTTAACTGTTCAAGGTCCATTCTAGGTGGACCTCTCATAGTCTGAACAGTTTCAATGATTTATCTGATCCCTTACAGAACACGAAAAAGAATGCAGATGGCTCTTCAGTGAAATAAGCGGATCAAAGACTTGCGTTCCAGTCTCCTGCAACATAAAGCCGTACACTACTCTCATTGGCACATTCCGTAATAGATTTACGTCGATAAGCCATCTAATACGATATTATTACTAAAAAAACTATGAATAAATTAAGGAATCTTCATCCCGAAATACTCTTCTACCAGTAAATGTACATGTAAAAGTTAACATGAGGCATAAAATTCCACTCCACTGATATATTGCACAAATACTCTCATTTACGTATAAGTATATTCCAATAATCTTATGTGAACATATTTACTGCGTTCGAAGTTACATAGCGATCACTTTTAACATCATGCCGCAAGATGCTCACTGGCTTCGAACTCAGTTTAAATTTCATTTTTACCCTTATTCTACATTTACAAATTCACTGGCATTGCCAAAATTATAAAATAATAGCAATAATGTACCACCTCCCGGCCAACAATGGACTCAAGCAAATCATAATGTACTCGGCT
>LD349472.1:19726-54396 GCA_001465055.1 Ptychodera flava
CTATCTATCTATCTATCTATCTATCTATCTATCTATCTATCTATCTATCTATCTATCTATCTATCTATCTATCTATCTATCTATCTATCTATTTATCTATCTATCTCTATCTATCTATCTATCTATCTATCTATCTATCTATCTATCTATCTGTATGTGTGTACGTCAGTGTCTTTGTGTTTGTGTGTGTACATGCAAATACAGTGAAAGTTTTCTGTTCCGACATTTCCACCTATTTTATCTCTAAAATAAGCGTGATTGTGCAAATTATTCTTGTTTTTACATTTGACCCCTTGTACGCCAAGTGTAAATATCAGAGTTGCATGGAACTTGAAAAATAACAATAACCCTGCCTGTCTGTTTGTCTGTCATGTGTGTCCGTTTGTCTGTCTGTCGTTTTGTTTATTCGTTTATATACTTATTGGCCATATATTTGCTCATCATTACTTACTTTTCATTGATTTATTTTTTTCAGAATATACACAAGGCAAATATCATATCTGGATTGGGTTGTCTGACGCAGCTGAAGAAGGGAATTGGGTATGGGTGGACAATTCAGCTGTAAGTTCGCCCAAATACATGTTATACTAAGATGTATATTATGAAAACAGAGATCGGAGTTTTGCGGCACGGAAGTCAATACGCTTAAGATTGTCATATTATTGCTCCAACGATTGCTATCCACTGGCCATATATGACAGCATGTGGTCAATAACTATGCATAATGGTGATGATGGACTATAGACATAAGAATAGCCTTTCGTGTTCTTCGGTTTACAACTCAGACATGTTACTTTGTATGCTTGAAAACTCTGGAAGAGGAAAGAGTAACTGGGCTTGGGCCGAGAAATGAACTTTGACCCCTCCTTGGTCACTATGTATGGATTATGTAATGGAATGATCTTAACGCATTCACAAACGTTACTGTAATTAATGATTTTTTAGTTGTAATGTATGCTAATAAGTACACTAAACGTTCATTTGTCTGGATACGTATCAATAGTTCATTCATTAGGTCATTCATTCTCTGGAGGAAGAGCTATTTGTATGTGTGAAGAGAAATTAATGTATTTAAAATCAAAGTTTAATTAACTCCATTATCTTGCTTTGAATAATGTCAAATGTGCATTATTATTCATTTAAAAGAAACGAGCCCATGCATTTTATGTTAATGTTTTGAGAGAACGACTCCGCGACTTTCCCTGTGCGAAAATAACCTGTGTGTTGAGTACTCGCATTTCTTTTTTAACACCAGGCATCTTATACTAACTGGAGTGATGGCGAACCAAGCGATATCAGTGGAAGTGAGAATTGTGTTCACATTTGGGACAACAAAGATGGGCAGTGGAACGATTCTGGATGCCAGAACCTTCGAGGCTTTGTCTGTGAGAAAGCTTCCTAAAGCAACGACTTATGTAAGTCATAAAACGTTTTAGATGTCGAAAAAGATTGACCGCCCATGCGATAGTTCGTTTCTCGCTGTGTACCATTTGCAAAGGGGTAATTTATATGGTGCATATCAACGCAAATGGTTTTGGATGGATTTTTCCATCATGAGGGCATCTTCTAAAATGCTGTCATTCTAGTAGACATATCGATCTTGGTGACATTGCACTGCAGTTTTCACTCATTTAAGTTTCATGATTCTTTCATCTATAAACGTGTAGTAGCGATGTCAACATCACACTGGTATCCTCCCCTGATACTAAGCCGAGTAATAAAAAAGCTGGGGTTAAAAACCAAACCTATAACTTTTACAAAATATTTGTCAAGTCGTACGATGGGCTTGTCATACGAAAATTCTTACATTGCATTGGCATTTGCATTGGCATTTGCCTCTATCATACCGTAAAACAGTAAATAAAGTACATCCGGGCATGTTTAATGATGTCAATTAGAGCATCATATTTCTTGTCAATGGTCAATTTTCCACACGGATCGTATTTGTATTTTTAAATAATTTCAATCGTTCTCTTATTTTATTCAATGTACCTGAATATTATCAAACTATAGAAATTAATGTCATGACTCACAAAACTTACGAATTGCCATTTTGTATCTGCAGGTAACAGGCACATTTACGTGTTGAAACGACTGCATTGGGATGTATGTCTCGCGTGTTTTGGTTATTCGTAATTTTTTCTCTTTTCATGATACTTTTGAATTAAATTTTGTCCTTGTAGTTTCCTTTACAGTTTAGGGTAAGATATAGAGGTCAGTTGGAATGCAAAATAGTTGGTGAATTACGGAAAACAATTCAGACTCATCTTGTCAACCATTATTGTTTTCTATCGATAGCAGTATTTGAAGGCGTTAAAGGACAACTTCGCGCGTTCGCAGTTTGTGATGTCATCGATGAAATGTGTCAGAGTTTTAAGAAAATGTTAAATGATAGTAAAAACGCTTGTGAAATCCTATCTCATTCAAAATGACGCATTCTGATGCCGTGAAATATGTGCATTATTATCAAGTCTATGTCAAAATAACACCATTTATAGGCTAGTGCACCTGACTGACCTTATTACCGTAAAATGTTTTTCAATGGGATGTTCATTCTTCGTGCATGATTAAATTAGTCGTTATTCATGAATGGTTCTAAATAAAATGAGTTATATCTCATGTCCATGTGTATGGTGTTTCTTTATAATTTTATAGTATGTATATAATGGTCGGGAAATCGTGTGGCTTCAGTATGTTGCCGCGTGCTGTCTTATTTTCATGAGGAGTTTAGGGAAAGGTGGTTATTCTAGCACGCGAAGCCGATTTGTTAATGCTATGTTTAAGTTGAGTCACAGAAAGGGCGACAGGCTCAATCTCTAGACGGAGAAATCTTGGTCAATTCTCAGTTACAAAATATGGTTTGGCTAATTCTAAAGCTAGGACATTCTTCTCAGTTCTTCTCATCCTTTTGATCCGGAACAAAACAACTGTCTTCAGCGTCGTTAAGAAGCAAAATATTCAACGAGGAAATACAAACGCTGATATTTAAAGAAAAACGGACATACATTTCACTAATTTTACTATCCCAACATTTATAGCCACCACATTTATATGTATTGACAAGTCCAGTGACTATTTCCGATTATCAGAATTCGTCTACTCTCAAACCTGTTTGGTTTAATCAAATTTAGATTGCAATCATCTTAGATCCTGTAGGACTTGTATCCGTGTGAATGGAGATGGCATTTTGCTCCTCAGCAAAACAAGCATAAGACCCTGTTTTTACATCTGTAATGAATATCTACCATGTTAAATATGTAATTTATTTGTAACCGAGTGTAATTACTTTGTGTATTGTTACCCTCGTCGACACCTTAAAAGCAGATGGAGCTCTAACTGTCATAAAATATTTGTGGGTTGGCCGTGTTATTATATATATACTAAGTATGCTGCCGGCCACGTTTAGGCATGATGTGGGGGAGTGTAGTTTTTTACGTTTTCATAGCAACCACTATAGGAAAAAGTTGCGAGACTGGAGCAAAAAAGTGACGCTTTTCTCGCGATCGGTGAGTTATTCTCACCGCTCCCAGTAAGAATTTTTAATACTCACTGATGAACAGTGAGAAATGCACTCCTTGGTGAGAATCAAGTATGATAACTGATTCTCACCGGTGAGACTGAAAAATCTCACAAAGCAAAACGAAAATGGTTATTTTCACGGTGAGAATGTATCATACTTATGATTCAATGCAGATAACATCATACGACCCTATCTTCAAAACAGGGAAAAATTGTATTTTGACATCCACATTTTATACACTCTTATCCTTAAGAAGATCTTCTCACTTCAGATAGCGTTTCACCTTTCCTTAGAATTGGCATGCATATCATGGTCTCAGTAACCAAGAAATTAAATTCTTCAATGGAGGAAAGGATTCGTCGCTTTCGAAAGGAAAACAATTACATTGAAAGAAAAATTCCAGTAACGGTTAATGTTCCGGAGACTAAATTTGATCCAAACCACCAACCCTCACAATTACTGCTATGTGAATTTTTAAAGTAATCGATCGGAAATTTATTCATGAGTTTTTTCAATTATATTGTATAGGCTGATTACTTTATGTGTGAACAATGACAGCGCATAGTCGTTTAATTTTAAATGCAGATAACACCATACGACCCTATATTTAACACAGAAAAAAGTTGTATCTTGACATACACGTTTAATGCACTCTTATCCTAAAGAAGATCTTCTCACTTCAGATAGCGTTTCGTCTTTCCTTAGAATTGGCATGCATATCATGGTCTCAGTAACCAAGAAATTAAATTCTTCAATGTAAAATGCAGAAAAGGATTCGTCGCTTTCGAAAGGAAAAAATTACATTGAAAGAATAATTCCAGTAACGCTTAATGTTCCGGAGAGTAAATTTGGTCCAATCCACCAACCCTCACAAATACTGCTATGTGATTTTTTAGAGAAATAGATAGGGAACTTATTTATGACTTTCTTCAAGAAGATTGCATAAGCTGATTACTTTATGTGTGAACAATGACAGCGCATAGTCGTTTAATTGTAAATGCAGATAACATCATACGACCCTATCTTCAAAACAGAAAAAAGTTGGATCTTGACATCCACGTTTTATGCACTCTTATTCTAAAGAAGATCTTCTCACTTCAGAGGGGGTTTCGTCTTTCCTTTGAATTGACATGCATATCATGGTTTAAGTAACCGAGCATGATGGCGTTAGAGCGATGCATAAATATTATGGTTGTGATACAGTGTAAAAAACATAAAAGAATTAGCACAGACTGGTTTCTGTGTTCTGTCATTCAATGCTATACTGAATGAAATTCTTTAATGTAAAATGTAGGAGGGGATTCGTCGCTTTCCAAGGATAAAACTACATTCGCATGACATACTCATTATATTTTTTTTGGTTAGAAGAAGAATTTCAGTAACACTTAATGTTCCAGACAGTAAATTTTGTCCAATCCGGCAACCCGCACAATTACTGCTATGTGAATTTTTAGAGTAAACGATCGGAAATTTGCTCATGAGTTTTTTCAATTATGTAGTATAAGCTGATTACTTTATGGGCACAATGGTAGGGAAAGGTTGTTTAATTATAAATGCAGAAGACATGTGACCCTATCTTCATAAACAGAGAAAAGTTTTATCTTGACATCCGCCTTCCATGTACTCTTATTCTAAAGAGGATCTTCTCACTTCAGAAGGGGTTTCGTCTTTCCTTGAATTGACGTGCGTATCATGGTGTTTGTGACCAAGCATGATGGTGTTTGAGCGATGCATGAATATTACTGGTGGGCTAAAGTGTAAAAAACATACGAGTTAGCACAGTTTGGATTGTCATTAAATGCTTAACCGAATGAAATTCTTGATGTGAAATGTTGCAAAGAATTCGTCGATTTCGCAGTGATAAAATTGCATTCGCATGACATAGTAAATATGTTTTTTAGTTTAAAAGAATCATTCCAGTAATGCTTTAATGTTCCAGACAGTAGATATGGTCCAATCCATCAACCTCCACAATTACTGCTATATGAATTTTTAGGGTAAACGATCGGAGAGTTTTTTTCAATTATGGCGTGTAAGTTGATTACTTTATGGGTGAACAATGACAGCGCATAGTCGTTTAATTTTAAATGTAGATAACATCATACGACCTTATATTCAAAACAGGGAAACGTTGTATCTTGATATCCACGTTTTATGCACTCTTATCCTAAAGAAGTTCCTCTCACTTCAGAGGAGGTTTCGTCTTTCCTTTGAATTGACATGCATATCATGGTCCACGTAACCAAGCATGATGGCGTTTGAGCGATGCATAAATATTACGGGAGGGATACAATGGAAAAACATAAGACTTAGCAGAGTTTCGTTTCTGCGCTATCTCAATCAACGCTATACTGAATTAAATTCCTAAATGTAAAAAAGAGGACAGATTGCGTCGCTTTCGCTGGGAAAAAATTGTATTCGCATGACATACTCATTGTATTTTTTTTAAAGAATAATTCCAGCAACGCTTAATGTTCGAGACAGTAAATTTTGTCTAATCCATCAACCCTCACAAATACTGCTATGTGAATTTGTAGAGTAAACGATCGGAAATGTATTCATGAGTTTTTTTCAATTATGTTGTGTGAGCTGATTACTTGATGGTTGAACAATGGCAGGGCTAGGCCGTTTAATAGTAAATGCAGATGACATCATACGACCCTTTCTTCAAACGCAGAAAAAATTGTATCTTGACATCCACGTTCTGTGTACTCTTATACTACAGCGGATCTTCCCACTTCAGAGGGGGTTTCGTCTTTACTTTGAATTCACATGCATGACATAATCTCACTAACCAAGCATGATGGCGTTCGAGCCGCGCATTAATATTACAGGTGGGCTACAGCGTAAAAAAACATAAGAGTTAGTACAATTTGGCTTGTCATTCAATGATAATGTAAATGAAATTCTTAGTGTGAAATTTTGCAAAGCATTCTTCGCTTTCGCAAAGACAAAATTATTTTGCATGACACACTTATCATGTTTTTTAGTTTAAAGAATAATTCCAGTAACGCTTAATGTTCCAGACAGTAAATTTGGTCCCATCAGTCAACCCTCACAATTACTGCTATTGAATTTTTAGAGTAAACAATCGGGAATTTGCTCATGAGTTTTTTCAATTTAGTCCAGTCAATCTACGAGATTTTGGCACCTAACCCACCACAAATTGCAACAGAATTTTTTTCTTCAGAATGCATTTTCATGAGGTACCCAGAACAACATATTAAAAGTTTACTCGAATCCTTCTTGGGGAAATATGTCTAATTTGTATAAATCAAATATGGCGGCCAACCATCCAACAAAATAACATAATTGGTTATATATCACATATTAAACAAGCTATTTCAGTGATTTCAAAGTCTGACACTAGTAATTTGGCTCAGGGAATCATTTTGGAGGTATAATGTTTCATATAGGCACATCGTTAATTTGCATAATTCCAATATGGCGGCCAACATTCCTACAAAAGACATTTTCGGTCATATACCACGTACTAAACAAGCTATTTCAGTGATTTTAAAGTTAAAAGTATATTTCTTAGGCATAAACAAACGATCTTCGAGATGCTATGATTTGCATAGGTAATTTGTTAATTTGCATAATTCCAATATGGTGGCCAACATACCTATAAAAGACATTTTCTGTCATATACCACGTATTAACCCTTTTGTCGCCAAGGTCTATTTTTGTCAACGTTATATAATGTACCACAGTCAGTTTTTCTGCTTTTTGCCAAAATTTTGATAAAAATATGTAGCTGCTGAAAAATGATATCCATTTGGTCCAAAATTATGATAAAACCGTACAGAAAAGTTCACAGAAATTGGTAAAATATTGCATTAAAATTTTGGTGTAAAAAATTACAGCAGTCAGAGGGTAAACAAGCCATTTCTGTGATTTCGAAGTTAAAAGTGTATATCTTTGGCATGGACAAACAATTTTCGAGATGCAATGATTTGCTTAGGTACTTCGTTAAATTGCGTAACTCCAATAGGGTTGCCAACATACCTACAAAAGACATTTTCTGTCATTTACCATGTATTAACCCTTTGGGCGCCAAAGTCTAATTTTGTCAACTTTATAAAATATATCACAGTCAATTTTTCTGCTTTTTGCCAAAATTTTGATTAAATCTGTAGCTGCTGAAAAATGATATCCATTTGGTCCAAAATTATGAAAAAAAACGTACAGAAATGTTCACAGAAATTGGTAAAATATCGCATTAAAATTTTGGTGTAAAAAAGTACAGCAGTCAAAGGGTTAAACAAGCTATTTATGTGATTTCGAAGTTAAAAGTATATTTCTTTGGCATGGTCAAATGATGTTTGAGGTGCAATGATTTGCGTTGGCACTTCGTTAATTTGCATAAATCCAATACAAAAGAAATTTTCTGTCATAAAATGTATTGAAAAATCTATTTCAGCCATTTTGAAGTTTAATTATATTTCTTGAGCATGAAGAAACACCTTTTGTGGTTCAATGTTTTTAAAAGACACTTTGATGATTTTTAGAAACTAAATATGGCTGCCAAATTAATGCCCAAATAGCTTCTTTTTAAAATAAGGTTATGGCAGAGTTTTTAGGAATAGGAATATCAAGAAAAAAACTGTCAAGATGGCACTGCACCCAACGCACTGTATTTTGCAAATATTCTTCCAATTTTTATTAATTTGTTAACCAAAAAAAATTGGTTAGGTTCACCTTTTAGCTTGGCAAGCAGTCATAAGTTGCATGATATATAAGGGTTAATGTATGCAAATGCATGCAAATCACCCGAATTCCTGCTTCCCCTTTATCCGAATTTCAAAGAATATAACTCTGTTCTGGCTGGGTCATATTTTCTGAAATTTTCACATTATGTTTTTAAATGCTATATAACAAAACAACTATTTTGTTTTGCAATAAAATTCTTACATTTTGAATTAGAGGCATTTTTATTTTGCTAACCATGATTTTAAGCACTTTTTTGAGTGTCAGTCGTTCAGCCCATGCCATTTTAGAATGAGGATATACTCTTGTTTCAAGTGAAATATTACATTTCACAAAATAGTTTGCAAGGGTTTCCTTGTCATCTTAGATGAGAAATATTCCTTCGAAAAAAACTTTGTTGGCAACGTGCAGCTCCACATTAAGTCCTTGAACATTTAGTTTTAAAAATGTAGAAAATATACAATAAATTTACATACAATGACGATCCATTTACGAATAAAAGTTTATTTTAATAGGTGTCTGTGATACCTGAAGTCGTTAAAATACCCCATAAATATATTGTATTTTGAAAAGAATGTTAAAGCAAATTTGGTAGACTTACATATATGACTTCCGAACGGATTAAAATACGTATATGTTGATGTGCGTTTACTATTGAGTTGTAAGAAAGTCATGCAATTTTAATTATTTGTGATTTTTTTTAATATGACAACCGTTAATGATTGTTAGTAATCTAATAATAATCTCTTTCTGAATATAACATTGGATTCATCTGTGTACGGCATTATTTGTGATTTTTATAGGTGCTTTATACACTACAGTGTTAAAACATGTAATCTTTAATGTTTACTGTTTTAAAAAAGTCGTGGACAAAATCTTTAGTTTCTAATTTAGACTGAACCCCTTCCTTATGGACGAGTGCATCTTTGGTATACCCCCTTAGATAATAGGCAAGAAGTCATCACACATAACAGCAAAAATACAATAAACACAACAAAGATAATAACAACGCAAAAAATAAATAATGTGACCAAAATAACACACGCCACAATACAGACAAATTAAAACTTAGCTCTGATGCAAACAATGTCAGACTCTTAAAAACTTGATCAACACGCAAACTCACAAAAATTGAAAATTGCATGCTTAGCAAAGACTTAAAATTAATTCAAACAACTCATTGGCCCAACAGAATACAACTGTTACACGATACAAACATGTACATCTGGAAAAATGACACTTGGAAAAATGACTCAAGATGTACTTCTTTGTATTGTGTAATAGTTGGATTCTGTGTTTGGATTAATTGTAAGTCTTTGCTAAATTTAAGCATGCAGTTTTCAGATTTTTTGAGTTTGTGTGTCCAGAAAGTTTTTATGAATCTGACATTGTTTGCAATAGTGCTAAGTTTCAATTTGTGTGTATTACGACACTTTCTCTTTCGGTCATATCATTTTTTCTTTTTTTTTAGCTTTGTTGTGTTTATTGTATTTTGCTGGTATGTGTGACGACTTCTTGCCTATCATCTAAGGGATCTTATAAAGATGCACCCATCCATAAGAAGGGGGTTCAGTCTAAATTAAAAACTAAAGATTTTGAACACCCCTTTTTCAACAGTAAACATCACAGATTACATGCTTTGACACTGTAGAGTGTTAAACACCCTTACAAATTACGAAAATGCCACACACAGATGAATTCAATGTTATATTTAGAAAGAGAATATATCATTCAGAAGACTAACATTCATGAACATTAACAGTCGTCATATACAGAAAAATCAAAAATTTTAAAAATGAATGTCCAAGGACTTAACAGCTTCTTCTTGATAGTTTCCTAGTGCTAAAAACTATACCAAAACCGTTAATTATATTAGAAGCTATTAAGCAATGGGGCATTAATATGGCAGCCATATTTAATTTATGCAAATTATCAAAGTGCCTTTGTAAAAATTGAGCGACTAAAAGTGTTTCTTCATACCCAAGAAAAATATTAAAACTTTAAAATCAAAGAAATAGCTTGTTTAAATACGTGGTGTATGACCGACAATGTCCTTTGTAGATGTTGGCCACCATATTGGATTTATGCAAATTAACAAATTACCTATACAAATCATAGCATCTCGAAAATCGTTTGTCCATGCCTAAGAAATATACTTTTAACTTTAAAATCACTGAAATAATTTGTTTAATACGTGGTATATGACCGAAAATGTCTTTTGTAGGAATGTTGGCCGCCATATTGGAATTATGCAAATTAATAAAGTACCTATAAGGAACATTATACCTCCAAAATAATTCCCTGAGCCAAATTACTAGTGTCAGACTTTGAAATCACTGAAATAACTTGTTTAACATGTGCTATATAGCAAATTATGTTATTTTGTTGGATGGTTGGCCGCCATATTTGATTTATGCAAATTAGACATATTTCCCCATGGTGGATTCGAGTAAACTTTTAATATGTTGTTCTGGGTACCTCTCTGAAATGCATTCCGAAGAAAAAAATTCTGTTGCAATTTGTGGGGGGTCTAACCCTATTTTGACTGGACTAATTATATTGTATGAGCTGATTACTTTATGTGTGAACAATGACAGCGCATAGTCGTTTAGTTTTAAATGCAGATAACACCATGCGACCCTAATATTTAAAACAGAGGAAAGTTGTATCTTGACATACACGTTGTCTGCACTCTCATCCTAAAGAAGATCCTCTCACTTCAGAGGAGGTTTCGTCTTTCCTTTGAATTGACATGCATATGGTCTCAGTAGCAAGCATGATGGCGTTCGAGCAATACATAAATATTACGGTTGGGCTACAGTGTAAAAAACATAAAAGAATTAGTATAGTTTTGTTACTGTGTTCTGTCATTCAACGCTGAACTAACTGAAATTCTGCAAGGAATATGGAAAGAATTCGTCGCTTTCGCGGGGATAAAATTACATTCGCTTGGCATACTCATAAACAATTGTTTAGGATTCCAAGATAAGTAATTGACCTTTTTAATCTAACAATTTTCTAGTGGTTAATAAGCTCAGAAGTCCCCGTAAATTAAAATTTTAAGCCTTGATATTGGGGAACATTCTTGCAACCACAGCATCACCATTGTTTGCATAACTGTCACGTGAAAGGTAATTCGTATAACATTTCAAAAATCGGTTTTCCCATGTTTTGTCACAATACTTCTTACTATCTGACTCAAACTTGCTTGAAAGCAAGCTGTCACAACGCTCTTCCAAAGCGTGTCGCAGATTTTTTATATCTTGTTTAGTTTCTTTCGGAGCAAAATTTTCAGGAAATCAACTGGGGCTCAATACACCGCTCTTGAATTTTTTTGCCAAAAAAAAATTTAGACGGTTTAAAAAATTCTTAGACACGTTTCGGAAGATCCTTAGGTCAGCTTGCACTCACACAAATTTCAGCCACATATCTCAAAGCATTGACACAATACAGAGGGAAAACCAATTTTTGAAAGGTTATGCAAATTATTTGTCACGTGATAGTTATGTAAACAATGATGACACTATGACACCGAAAATGTTGCTCTTTATCTAGGCTTCCCGAAAATATATAATGTTCGAAGTTCTGAGCTTATTAACCACTGGAGAATTGTTAGCTTGAACAGGTCAATTACTTGTTTTGTTACCTTAAAAGAATAATTCCATTTATGTTCCAGTACAAGCATTTCAAAACTATGAAATATCGTTAAACAACCGTTGCTAGAAATCCCATAAAGGACACATTTTCCGGAAGCATACATATTTGCAAATGTTGTGTTTTGAATTTGTAAAAATTGTTTTATACAAGGATCATTTGACAATGAATTTTGATTGTCTTGATATTTGGGTTTTACATTTCCTTGTACAAATGCTGCAGTGTTTCTGGCCGAAATTTGCACCAACAAAGGACGGCAACTCAGGAAGGGTGTATGGCTCGCACATTTTATCTTTCTTATTTTATGATACGGACTCTTAGGAGTTAGACTCAGGAAAAATCACCAGTCTGAAACGTGGCACAGTATGACGATATCAGCTCATGAAGAATAGCGGTCATACACTACAAGATTTTTACATCAGCATTTGATAATTAAAGAAATTCCGACAAAAACACTTAAGAGTTATCACTAGGGAAGGTACATGTAAAAGCTTATTTTTGTGAGATTATTCAGTGTACTGCAAAATGATATCTATGTAAATAGTATAAACCCAAGTATCCACCTGTATCCAGCCTTTCAAAAAATCTAACTTGAGGGGGTAAGGATCCCCCCTGATTGAATTACGAGCCAAGGTATTTACAAGAGTTTAAAGACTTAACTGTATTTCTCTCTGCACATAAATAAAAATTGCACGCGAAAACAGACAAATAAACTTTTTATCAGCAGATCACTTTTCGAATACGTAAAGAAATCTTGTCGGTGGAAATCATTATTTTCGATTTGCGTTTTGAAGAATCAAGTACGCAATTAACACTATTGGAAATTATTTTGGATAATTGGACCTTCATATTTTTCAATATTACAAATTACTCTTAAAAACAATTGTGTAAGTCCTAACTTAAAAGGAAAAGCAGATGAGCTTCCATTTGCAGGTTTAGACGACCTTAATTCACTATCCAATTATCCCAAATAAGTTCCAATCGTGTTTATCGTGAAATCATATTCTAGCGCGACCAAGAAAATCTCCAAAAATCATTATTCATTGTGACAGTTTATGCTCTGAAATTTCTTTTGTTCGCAGAAATACACTTCACTATCAATTTCAAAAGGCTTGGAAAGTCTTTCATAACGACAACCAATTAAATTCAAAATGACATTCTTGTAGAAACAGCCTGAGTCAATAAAAGATCCAGTTTATAGACTTCTCAAAACGAGGGTGACGCCAATCATATTGTGTATACCAATTAAAATGTGCGTTATGACATGTGAATACACATTGATTTTCTTCTTTAAATAAAAGCTTCTTCTGTAGTACTTCATTGGCCGATTTACACGAATAAGCAAATACTTTATGCAAAATCCAAAGTGTTTTGACTTGTCAAACCCAAAAACAAGTAGCTACATTAATTTATACAATTTCGAAGATCATGAGTTTGTATTCGATAAAGTTTGAATATTGTTTTATAAACATTATTTTCGAAAAAGGTCTCAGCTGTTCGCTTTCCGCATGCAAAATAAAAAAATAAGTATATCTTGGAGAGTGTGAGAGAGAGAAAATCAAATAGTTAACAATTTTACTGACAGCTTAATGCTTCCTTTAGAGTCCAGGTATACAAAAAAATAAAAATCCCCTTCGAAATACAACGATACTTGAGGAGGGTAAACTAAGGTTGTACTCACTGCCAGAAAAACAAGATGAGAACATCATGCAGGAATGAGAACATCATGAAGGCCATTTCCTTTGGGCAATGTTTACTACGTGGTGTTCAATTCAATTGTCAGAGCCATAAAACATTATTTGATTGCAAGACTTTTCAGAAATAACTACTAATACCCAGACTTCTTAAAACACTGACTTAGCGTTTTTATGTTTTATATCTGGTGAACAGAGAACTTAAGATTCCAAGACAAGAAATTGACCTTTTAAAGCTAACAATTCTCTAGTGGTTAATAAGCTCAGAACCCCACGTAAACTATATTTTCTGACAGCATAGATATAAGGAATCATTTTCGTAAACACAGTGACGCCATTGTTTATATAACTTTCACGTGACAGATAATTTGCATAACCTTTCAAAAATCGGTTTGCCCTATGTTTTGTCTCAATACTTCTAAATATCTGACTCAAACTTGCTGGAATGCAAGCTGTCAGAACGCTCTTCCAAAGAGTGTCTAAGATTTGTTATATCTTGCTTAATCTTTAGGAGCACAATTTTCAGGAAATCAACTAGGGTTAAAGGCACAGCTCTGGATGTTTTTCTGGCACAGAAATGGTTTTACAAGGTGTAAAAAATTATGAGACACACTTCGGAAGATCCTTAGGACAGCTTGCATTCACACAAATTTCAGCCACATATCTCAAAGCATTGAAAAAAAACATAGGGAAAACAGATTTTTGAAAAATTATGCAAATTACTTGTCACGTGATAGTTATGTAAACAATTGTGACACTATGGTAACAAAAATATTGCCCTATATCTAGGCTTTCCGAAAATATATAATTTACGGGAATTCTTACCTTATTAATCACTACAGAATTGTTAGCTTAAAAGGTCAATTTCTTGTTTTGGAACCTTAACTGACATAGCCATATGTGAGTAGTCGTCGCTCTCATTTTCTGCATGATGTTCTTTTGGCTGGCAGTGAGTACATCTTCGTCAAGTCAAGTCAAGTCAAGTCAATTATTTTCATAACTATTTAATTTACTTTTTAGACGCTCATTAAATTGATTTAACACTTGTCGAGTGCACTCCTGAAGTGACCTATAGCAAATTAATGTTGTGTTTTAGCCACATGGATGCCTACACTCGTAGGAGTGAGGTAATCATTTATCCAGTCTGTTTTCTTTCTGTTTTGATAGAGTTCAAAAAACAATAATCACAAAACAGATTTTCATCTTGCTTCATCTAATCTGTAGCATGTCAGTCTGGCTGGATAAAGTTAAAAACTAGCTGTTATTTCGGATATCCGTTTGCTATGAATATGTATGCCGAAGCCCAGTCTACTTGTGAAGGTATGCACGCCAACTTGCTAGTAGTTGATGATGCAGAGGAGAATCTGTTTCTGAAACGTAAGTTGTTAAAGGAAGAGGTGCAGAAAGGAAATAGTCACTTTCGTATGTTACTCTATGTTCTTCTTCTTATTTTATCTTTGACTTATATATTTATAAATACATCTATTCATTAGAATACACACAGAACATATAGTACATTTGGATCGGTCTAAATGACATTGACGTGGAAGGAAGTTGGGAGTGGAAAGAGGGATCAAAGGTGAGTCAGAGTATATCTTTGTTGTAGGAATATAAAATTTATGCGGCAAACTACTCTTGAGTTTACAGCAAGAAATGAAGGCAGCTGCTTGATTTAAAGTATATTTGATAATATCAAAGATAAAGATTATTTAAAATGTCCCGGGAGTGAAGAAACATTTATAAGTAGACTTAGTGGCAAATTGGCATGACATATAACCAGGCCTAGCTATTGCAGGTTGTTGGATTTATACGACAGCTATGTCGTATGACGAGACTGAACATATACATGCATGAGCAGTAGAATGAATCGTTTCATCTATATAGAATCGAAGACAACACGCAATACATTACTTCAATGGATATTGCATCATGCACAGGGAAAGATTTTGATGATTATCAGGGTTTATTTGTGTCTGTTTTTCACTCAATCTCCTTTTTGCATTGAATTTTGAATTTTGAAAGTAGCATGATAAGTTACCCGATGATTTTTCAATGACAGGTGTCGTACACTAACTGGAATACTGGAGAGCCGAACGACGCTGGCAGCATCGAGGATTGTGCACACTTTTGTTCTAGCCTTGATTGAAAGTGGAATGACTATTAATGTACAAGTCGTATGGGATTTGTCTTGAAATGAAGTCACAAGACAAAGACTAAAGTAAGTATTATGAGTTAAATTTGCTCTTAAAATGTGTAGTATTGTTCCAGTTTCTTTCATAATTCTTTTTCCATTACAAATTGGTGAATATATGCAGTGCGAACACAAGTTTATGGAGCACGGAGATTATTATTCTTAGAGCTGTAATTCTCCAAATACCACGTACATTATAAATACAGTTGACATTTAATGCAAGTTTTAGCGTTAAAAAGTTTTTTTTTTCTTTTTGATTTAAACAATTCAAAAAACTATGAAATAACACCGATGTGCGCCACTCCGGAAATTAGCCAAATACTTTATTAGAGTTTACAATACCAAACTTCATCTGCTTACAACATATATTTTGTCGGAGTCTTTTGCAAATAATACGTGAAAGACATTTAAAACTTGTACAAAACGTAAGGTCTTGTATTACAATTCATTTTGTATCTTTTCTTCGCAGGTTATAGCTGAGAAACGAATACTCGTCCAGGTTACTACGATGTCAAATGTTTTAGCAATCTATATATCACTTTGATCATTCCATTATTTATCTAATTTCTGGCTTTATTTGATGTTCAGTAGATGCATTCAGTAAACTAGTAATTGTAAACATTGTTAGATATTAGAGTATTTATCTTCCTGTTTCACTTTGTAAGGGGTATCAATCGGTAATGAATCCAGGCTAAAGTGTAATGAACACTGCGATGAATAAAAAAAGTGAATGGAATTAGACGTTGAGAATAAGTCAAAATGTTTACGTTAAATTAGGTTAGGGCTAAAAATATATATATAAAAAACATTTACCTGAAGATGTCGTATGGTGACGGTAACCCTTTGTTATGCCATCAACTTTAAATTGTTGACTTACGTGCAAATTATTACAACGGGAGGTGGGAGTGTTCAAGCAATTTACAAAGTAATTATGTGAAAAGGAAACAAGTTGCATATTGTCATGGTGATTGTCTCAGTACCAGAGTGAAGCTTGCTGACTTAGCCGAAGAGAAGCAACATCAACACACTTACCTCTAGAAAATTTGGTATACCTACTCACAGGCAACTACATTCAAATAGTGCCAATTCAGAATTTATAACCTGGTTCAAATACAAACACTTCCTGAAATCAACACTTCTTGTGCAATTTACTGAAAATGTAAATCACTGTTAACTACATGACATGTCAGATCTTTCTCCAACAATACACCCAAAGCATAGACCGCTTTTCCATTGACTTATGTAAAAAAACGCAAGCAATAAGTCAAAACCCCGTTTTTAGCGCAACCACTCGGATTCGGTGATGTGTGGTGGCATTCTTCGAATATTGCCAGTAATTCCTATACTAACATTACATAACTGTCTCTGATCTCTCCTGCGCCACCGATGATATCGAAGTGCAGTAGAACTGGAATACGAGGTAATATTATTTGATAAGTTACAGAATAAGGTAAAGGCATGGAAAGAATTTCGAGCTTGATACTGAGAAGACGATAAGAATATGTGGTGAGTGAAATGGTACAATGCGATTGATTAATGCGGGGAAAAATATACAAAATTATCATACACGCTATGCCTGTATTGCAATTCTCCTATTGTTTAGTGGGTACTGATATGAACCCGTATTTTAATTTATTAAAATACAAATAATTGTACTTTCACTGTAACCGGAACTACGTACAGCAAGGCGTACGCGTGACCTTCGCTGGTTATGTTCAAATAGATCATTGAACAGCAGGCTAAACAGCTGAGCGAACCTGACTTATTACATTCCGAAACGTCATTCATAATATTATTATGGTCAAAATTGTGTTTTTTTAATTCAGTTCACAGGCACTAAGGAACAAGTATAGTTTTACCAAAAACAAACTAACGAACGCATTGGAATTTGCACATATGCGTACGTTTCTCTCTTAACCAGGAGCAGTAGGTACCTATATCTTCGTAACTGACGTATTTGCATGGACCCTCCATGGCCAACCATCCCGAACTCTGTGTGAAAGTGCTCACTTTTGTTCAAAAGTGAGCCCTAGTGGCTGACGATATTATCGTACCAATAAGCGAGAATTTAATTCAAACAGATTTTGGTAATGTGTATGCTGTACAAGGACCTTGAAAGAAGAGGAAAATAACACCATGCTTGTTGGTGCGTATGTTTTATTACACGACAAACGGTGAAAATGGGTCTGTAACACAGTATTGATTACATGATTACGATAAAAAAGATACCTAGAATTTATTTTGTTGACAAACTTAAAAACTGCTCCGTTAACCTATCCTCAAATTTAATAAATTTGATTGTAAATGCAGTGAAGTATTAGAGCATGTCATTCATAAAAAAAATTAAAATGTAGTGCTCTCAATCATTCTACTCCTGCGATCCTGATAATTTCTGATTTCCTAAACCCAAAACTTCCACCTTTCCAATATTTTCTTCCGACCAAATATTCCCCTACTTCGGCATTTCTCTGATTGCTGCTATCTCACAAAATTACTTTGGCGTTTGCTATATTCATGTGAGTCTCCTCTATATAACAAATACTTCAGCATCCTTTAACATGTTTCTTCCATACCTTGTAAGACATTTTTACAAAATAATACGTACGTAACGTAGTGATATCTTGTCTATGTAAAAAGAGATGACGGAGTAAAAATGTTTCTAAAATCCAGTAAATAAATCGACGAATTTGTTGAAAATGATAATAACACGATTGGAACTAATTTGGGATAATTGGCTGATGAAGTAATGTCTATTCAATCTACAAATGTAATGTCATCTGTTTTTCTTTTTCAGTTACACACTTGTTTTTCTGAGTATTTTGTAATGTCGCAACATTCAGCTTTACGGCACCTCACACCTTTGAGAAATTTGAAAAATATGAAAATCCAATTATCCCAAATTAGTTCCAATAATGTTTAATCAATACTTCCTTCTAAAATAATTTTCAACATGTGTAACATTTATTATTTAATGAAAAGTCAGTCAGAAATTATCTAATTGGGCTCAATGATGGTGCATTATTGTCTATGCTCTGTTTATAATGCATCTCGCAAATGTAATCTTAAAGCGGTATCGATACAATAACAGCAATAGGAAAGCGCAAAGTATAAAAATTAACACAATACATCCAACAAGTAAAATACATTACATTCTGTGACAATCCTAATCTAAATAAAAATTTACATTCGCAGGAATAACAATATAAACATGTAGCCTAAGCCAATTGTTTTCTTAAACGTTAAAGTAGATTACTTGTTGTACAAATAGTTACGATCATTTTTAAATGTAATGAGGAATTCTTTAAAATGTAAACGTGCCTTTCGAGAACACAATGCTATCAACTGATGTACTTATAGGTTTCATCAAGAGTACTGATTTTTTAAACAAGAAGTTCCCCACGGTGCCTCTTCTGTACATCATTAAAAATGATATCCTTAGAGCGTTTGTTAAGAAAAAGCAAACGAAATCGTCATAAGCTCTTTGTAGTTTCTCCATTCATCTCGAAAGAGTCCGAATAATTTAGTCAATAACAAAAACCAGTGTGATATATGAAGAGTCGTATTCCTTTACTTGAGGAACACTTCCTTAATCATTAGCCAATAGTTCATCCTGCACGTCAAGGTATGTCGGAATTTAAACAATATTTATAAAATTCTAATATCACGGTGAAAATGCAGTAAAACTATTTTTGACCTAAACCTGTATCACGTGTTGCCGACGTAGCCATAATTGACATAAGAGAAATCGATTATTGGCCATAATGCTTGACTCATATTCTTTAACTGAACAAAATGTGTCAATTTGTAGGGTATTGTTGCTTTGCTCTTCTTTTGCATGTTAAAATAAGCATATATTGTGATAGTATATGCCGTGCACTCATCGAAAAACATTTTGTCTGTAAAAAAGACGTGAATCAGCAAAGGCTGATGTCTGAATGTTCTTTCTCAATGCCTTGAAAAGTATCAACTATACTTTTCGACCATAGTACAGTTAAAAAATTGTCGCTTATTGATGGGGTTACTCTGTTCACTCTTTGAATTGTACGGACAAATGTCGCATACATCACCAGGTCATAGGATATGAATGTCATGCTTCTAGTTCTAGATGTCTTCTAGTACAACTCTCTCCTTTTCGGTATTCTTCCTGGTGTGTTCCTCGACAAACGCTTGATTTATTGCCCCAGAACCGACCTTTACAGCAGTAACATCAAAACAATATATGTCATGTTTCTTTAACAATTATGCACCAGTGACATCGTAAACTAAATGGCCGTTTTCACATTAAGCATTGGGAATCCGCATAAAATATTGTAGGGCGTTTCATCAAACAATTAGAGTAAGGAATGCAAAAGGGAGACTAAGTGGGTTAACAATATTCTCTAAATTATGAAACGATTTCGAACTGCTATGACATTAGTATTTGTTGTTTTGATAATATCTTTCGCAAAGACGTGTCTCTATATACATTAATGTCGACGCACTACAATAAACATACAGCATTGCACATGATCCCGTTAACAAACAATTTACTGTCATCTGTAATGTCAACACGTTTACCCACAGAAAGAAACTCTCTCAGCATTTAGAACTTTGGATAACCAACTTCCTGTCTATGGACGTACCTCAGCAACGGCAATCTGTGGCCGTCGTAATCGAAGCTCAAGACGGCTTCGTCCTTCTTTAAGCCTTTCGCTTAATACGTCTTTCTGAATCTTGAGTCTTTCAGAGTCTTCAAACTCAAAATCCTGCAACGCCTGTTTGTATTCTTCATCTTTTTCAAAGTATCGAACTCTCAATACAATCAAAATCTGATGGTATAAAAAGTTATAAAATACTGTCCTGACCTCAAATAATCTAAGTATGCAACACTTTCGTCTTCAATTGCAGAATCTTCTTTCAAGAACCACATATTAGTTATTCACTTGTATCATTGTGAATATAAAAGTGCGATTGCAGATTTTTGAAGAGTGGGTAAATATGATCAGATTTTTTGTTGAAAAGATTGCTACTCTTGTGCAGTAGTATAAGATAAAAAGCCATCTTCTCACTACAAATATCAATTTGAATGGTTTGAGGGATATGATGTAAAAATCTATTTGTCTCGGGTAAACAAATTCATTTCAAATAAATATTACTTAATGCCACCAACCTCTTCATTCGTCGCGACATATCCAAGAAAAATGACAGAACCCTGTGAGCGGGGACAGAAATTATTAAGCCATTTATCAATAATATAATTTGGCCTGATTTTTTTACATTCTTTAGACTTATTGCAAAGTGAAATATAGAGTCATATACAAAGAGTAATAAACGCTACCCGGTGACACTGTGACAGTTATGTTTTAAACAACAGAGCATTAAAACGAAATATCTTATCCTGGAAGCATCTTACCCTAAGATTATAAAAACAGAAAAAAAAACAACATTTTAATGTCTGTATAATCATCATTCGATCTCTTTACCTTCCCCTCAGACGCACGACCATCCATTCGTCCAGCCCACTGAGCATGCAAAAACATACATACGCATGTATACACATGCAGAATGAATAGACACACATGTACCTTCATAGAGATATACACATAGACATGCATGCATATATACAAATAAATAGAAAGACAGTAAGACTCTCAGTTCTACAGGTTAAAATTATTATAAAGAGGAGATTCTCCTGGCCTGATAACTGAAAATAGAGCATACATATTTTGGGTAACTCTG
The DNA here is from genome assembly GCA_001465055.1 of Ptychodera flava. NCBI lineage: Eukaryota > Metazoa > Hemichordata > Enteropneusta > Ptychoderidae > Ptychodera > Ptychodera flava. The sequence goes on from LD349472.1 coordinate 41,214, forward strand.
GACAAACGTTTCGGACTAACCTCCATGAAAATGAAAGATGCCAAGATATAGACAGAGTATATTGGTTCATCCGTCATCACCATCAGTATATTGACACAGCGGCAGGAGATCATGATAATATGAAGAATCACTGATGTTTCGATCTTGTTGCTGAAGTAAAATGATGTGTGAAATATTTAACTTCAAAGAGTACAGGCAAATATGAATAACTTAGGAGATACAAGATTCCCGACAAATTGAATCATCTCAGCATACTTTGATTATCAAGAATGAAATCCTTAGCATTTAGGCTGAAAATAAGATAGATTTCTTTAAGTGAAGGTTGCGTTCCTACCATAATATCCTCTCCTCAGGTCCCTTGAAAACCTCGACCAATTCTGTCAACATATTGTAGTTGTAGCGATGGGCTAAAATGGTTACCTAAAATAGTAAAAGATGTCAACATGCCCCTGTTAATCATTTGCTTACGAATACGGCAGAACTTTGTTGTAACGAACGAGAGGACAAAGCTACATGTGCTTCGAAATCTTTTCTCGCTAAAGAAAGTTACAACAGCACTTTTTCCTCACCAAAAGTTAACTGTAGCTTTCGTTGGATTTGGACATTTTATTGCTTACTTCAGTGTCACGAAACACGATCACATAAGAATATATTTATTTCTGTTGAGCATACAAAAAATAAGATCGAATGATCGTGATTTTAAAGGGTACTTGCCATAATTTGACGATTTTTTTTCCGTTTGACTTGAGGCATAAACTCTAGTTCTGGTTGTCATTGAATTTCGCATTGATTAAACAAATATGCACACATAAACCGAAGCTGAGACAGGTTTATTGTGTCACTTTGACAATAAATTTGTACGCAAAAATTTTTATTACACCATGACGTCTGTAGATACAAGTAGGCTGGTAGAGATCCAGCTGAAAATTATCAACCGTTATACAATTAACGTCTCGTTCCGATCCCTTTACTTTGACTTTTATTTCCATGCCATTTTTTTCTCCCTCTCACTCGATGTATTTCTGTTGTGTGCTTGTTTCATTTATTTATCTTAAATGCTTCGTCACTTTAAAGTCATGTTGTATTATTCCTTATTATTAGTATATTTGGGCCATGGACTTGACTAGTTTGTAAGAACTATTTCCATGGTCCTCACCAGGGATGTTAAAACATTTTGATGACAAACACTGTTGTAATTAACTTGCAATTAACATTATTTATTTCTATTCTTTCACTGTACGATGTGTCTTGTAACCTTTCCCCTGGTGAAATAAAACAAACAAATCCTCGGCTGACACAGGATAGCGTCACGTTTGCACAAGTAGTTTTCTCGCCGCATTGTCTACGATTGGCGTCATAAAACCTTAAATCGAGTCTGGCACCTTTAAGACTATGTAACCGAGAAAACATGTTGTCAAGCTAAACTCTCGGGAAGAGATTAATTAAAATTGACTGGGTGTAAATATCGGGCACACTGATCACCCGCATTTATCGGGGCCAGGTGGCTCAGTTACGCTATTAAAGCACACTGTTCACTGTTTCATTACTACGAAATTCTCAAAGAAGCTAAAATATTTTGTGGGGGAGATTTAGTCGTGCAGAATAGGAACAGATAACAACGACGCACCTGCTTCGTCAGCATGGAACTTTGCTACACAACTTTCAAAACGTTGTGTCACTGTCACAGGCACTGCCGCAGCGTCGTGCTAGCACAACCTGTCGTTCGGTCTCGCAGACAGCCAGCCAATAATCACTACGTGAACTTTCTTTAAGGATTAATTTCTATGTCTCTGAACGTTATTTATTATAAAGTCACACGTATATGACATGTAGTACTTTTGTCCACAATTACGTTCATAAAGCGACTATATCGGCGTTCAGTCCATTGATGTAAATAAGCCCATTATAATACCTCCCATTGACTGCACTCGACATGTTTTTGGCGACCTTTCGTGGTCTTACTCCTGTTCTCGGGTCTTGTCGATAATTGATTGTGGTATAGGCAGTGTTGCCGCCAGGACGTGCCCTTGCGACTATGTCCCCAAAACGGAACTCGTTGTCCCGCACTCTTGCGTACTGCGGGTCACCTCGGGCGCACTCGTGAGTCGACTGTGATGGGTGTAGTCTACAATTCATATCTGTTACTGACGATGATCTTTGTTTTGCATAATTATTGTGAGGATTACACAACGTATTTTCGGAGCTAGCTCTACGATAAAGAGTAATTAAAACGTTGCACTTGATATCATAATTTGCTTGACTGTAGTCCATCTGAGCTCTGATTTGCGGCAGATATGGTATACTGCTTCAATTGCCTGAAATTCAAGCATAGCGACGCGGTCCCGGTAGCTTGAATTTTGTTCAGTGAAACTAATGTGTTACGAAATAATGCACAATTTGATTGACAACTGCTTGTTGTCCCCAAAATGCACAAAATGTCCCCAAAAATAAATGGTAGTGGGACACAGTGTCCCCTGATCTAAAATTCCTGGCAGCAACACTGGTATAGACGAACGCTTCCTAGTGACAATGGTCGTACTAGTACGGCATTTCGATCACAGAATCGATGAAGTAGCTCGAGGAACGAAATTCTACCTGACCTATACAGTGATGGGGAATCTATAATGAAGAGTATGAAATACACACACAGGAAAGGTGTCGTCTACTGTTATCAATTACTCACCCCTGCAACCAAAAGTGCCATCACGTGACTGAAGACAGAGATGGCTGAATGCTTGACAACCAAGCAACTGTAAACGAAATGAAAATATGTATGGAAATAATTTTCATATTGTTCAGACGGATTATTTTGCACACTTTCAATATTATCTCTCTACATCCATGGATGTTTAATAATTATAACGTCTACCAATAAATCTTTAAACTACTTTAGCACCCACCTGCATCCCTAGCTAACCCCAGTGGTGTACCTAAGCAGCAATTGCCTACACGCGTACCTGTATACTTCAAATTACACAGCACAAACTATAAATTTTATTTCAATCGGAGGCGGGGGGGGGGGTCCAAAAATCAATATTTAGGCCCATGGTGTAGTGTCAAAACTCTTCATTGTCCCCAGATAATTGGTCAAAATTCACCACTGTTCACCACTGTCAACAGCGTCCGTCTCCTACCGAGCTACTTATCAGTACTACTTATTCATGTTACCTCTCAAACGCATGTTTCAATGCCTAGCTCCTCACCTACTAACAAATTCACTTGTCAATTTATATCAAGCACCCATAACTCAATACAACAAATGTTATTCCCTTCTTTTCGAATTACTTTTTATCAAGCTCGCCTACTTACCTAAGAATCAACAAACAAAACTGTATACGTACATGTATAACCCACACTAAAATAAATCCCTCGCTAAATTTGCAAGCCATGGCAACAGCTACCTGTTACCACTAACGCACATGCTAACGCTTACATTTCAAGTTATTTTCCCACCAACTTTTTTGCCTCTTCAAATCGAATTATCCAACATATTTTTAATCAACCTTCTCACAAGTCTGCATACTAGATAGTACCCCTGGCTATCTTATATGTAAGTCCGAATCCTCAGCTACTAATTGCCATGGAATATAATAGATTTATAGAAAGCAAAAAGAGATCTCTTTTCGAACTTTGTATATACCTTTGCTGTTTATCATCCACGGGAAACTGTCCGTTCAAATTAATGAAGACAACACAGGGTATAACCCAGCCACAGAAGGCGTAGACTAATCTGTAAGACAATGGAGCATTGGTTTATGTATTTTTTCGAAAACGAAAATACCTTACCATGTTAACCTTTTGTATACACTTTGTTATTAAAGTCGCGTAGCTACTTGATCTATTAAAAATGGAAATACCTTTTCCGCAATGTGACGTCGACGTGGTTTACAACAATACTTAAACTGGTGCGTTGAAGTATATTCCGATGTTTGGAGAAGATACATTACGAGACGTACTGTATTCTGTTAAAACAGGATAATTACATTATGCACTGTAAAAAGCAATACATAGTTTTTTGAAACCTTCTGGTAAATGTCACATTGACATATGGAAATTGTGAAAAAGCTTAGATCAAATAATCACCTTGTGCTTGTACTTTTATACACAAAATGCTTCAGACGTTTGAAGAATTGAATACTTAGGTTCATCATCCAAACGCAATTGCTGAGAAGGGCATAATGACTGAAGGCCGCCATCAGTTGACAAGATTCCTATGGGAAAACGATGACATTAATTACGCCAACTTGTAACCAAATGATAGATACTAACCACGAATTGCCTATCAAAATGTAATTATATTACCATGCCCTGCCCGTCGCATTTTGATTGGTCGACCTGAACCACGTGACAAAATAAAATGGAGCACTTGTAGGTCAAGTTGAGATACTTTTTTCGGAAAACATATCCGGATTTGCCAATTTTTTACAGCGCGCGTGACAGTGCGTCGCGTATTGCTCAGTTTCTGGGGCCCAGTTGTCCTTCGCTCCTGAAATTTTCGGAAATTTTGACGGTTTTCTTGGGTTCGCTGATAATATAATGGAAATAACAGACTCCGCTCTGACCATTAACATTTATTTGTGGGCGCGGGCTCGAGGAAAGCCAAATTAACGGGCTCGGCAAGCCTCGCCCATTAATTTTTTGGCTTTCCTCTCGCCCTTGCCCACAAATAAACGTTAATGATCAGCGCGTCGCCTGTTATTTCTATAATATTAATCGCATTTTACCTTTGATTTGAAAGCCATAGATAGACAGACTATGTTACATGAATGAAGCAAAAATATACAATGCTTTAAAATGATAAATGTGCATATATATTCAGTTACCTTGTTTTTTCCCGCATCAAAATTGACGTCTATAGCAACGAGGATGGGGAAGATTCCAAAAGACAGTATTACCTGGCCCAGTACCATGTAGAAGTCGGATGTCAATCTAAATTAAATTAAATGAAAATTAGTTTCCATTAGTCAAGTGCGCTTTTCATCGCTGGTGTCACGGATCACCAGTATATACATTCACATCTCACCTTATTACCAAAATGTCACTTTATAGAAATATGCATGCTATTATGAGGTTATTACGAATATACCGCCGATGACATTAGCGTATCGCCTGACGCAAAGCAGAGGCGATGCGCGGCGCCAATGTCCAAGTGCATCCTTTGCGATGTTGTTGTGATAACCTTATTATTATTCATCTTACGTTCCTGACTGGGACATCAAAATGTCAGAGTATTGACCGTTGTTGTACTATGTCAACAATCTTTCTTTCGATGTAATCGCGCTAGTGTGGAATTCTATCTCGGACGCGCGTCTGCAAGTTCTGGAGTCCGTGCACTAAACACGTACGTACAGAACGCTCGCGAGAAATGTTCTGGCACTTGTCCAATGGGTCCCTTGAAACCGTTCACCAGCGGTTTAGCCGCAGAGGACGAGGCGTCTGTAAACCGTATGTGTTACGGATCGGGCGTTCTGTTGATCTCTATGGCAGATGTATAATAATACAATATACCTTGAACAAACTGGGAAAGATCCGTCTGCTATCATCAACTGGTCGGAATACCAGTACGATGGCGTAAAAATTAACCAAAATACGAAAATCAAAGAGGGTAATGAACTTTTAACTGTCACGCTATTATATTGCTTCTCATTAAGCCATTCACAGATACGCTAAGACAAGTAAACAATCCCTGTAAAACGCAAAGCAAAATATTCTTACCTTGCCATACAAACAGCCGTGATACTGATAACAATGAATAATAGGGAAAGTGCGCAGGATATTGTCAAAACAACTTTGGCAGCAGCTTCCACAAAAGGCTGTAAAATGAAAAAAGGCATGTGTTTAAGTATTACCTAGGAACTAGGAACTTAGAATAGTTTATGCTAACATTAATAAGTTTAGAAGCTTATTTGCCTTGTTCGGACATTTGGACCGATACTATGTGTTAAAAGAACATTTATTATTTTTCAAACCGAAAATAGCATAGAAAATAATTGCACTAGAAAATCAATGCACAACCTTTGGCTCTTTTCCAATGGTCATAATGACAGCAAAGTTTCCGAAGCGGCTACACGTGCATTCTACGTACTGCCATATCTCGAGGGTACCACGCACAGTAAGACTACAACTATTTGTTGTCCATATCCTAAAGAGAATGACAGAAAGGACGTAAATTGTCAGTACTTTAAATATGACGTTATAATATTTAAATTTATCATAACCGTAAACTCCAGCAAAAGCACAAACAAATTGCATTTACTCAATTTTGTGCACCAAGCAATATAAATGCACTATTGAGCCACTTTGCTTCAGTAACACTGATTCTGGTTTATTGTTATAAAGTATGACTTTATCATATGGTTATGAACGGCAATTTAATAAATGGATATACACAAAAACTTTTTGCATTAAACTTGTGAACGTAATTGCAACAAGAAACCACGGTTTGTTTTACAAATAAGTAAACAATCTTAAAAAAGGAACTTCAGTTACGATGGTAAGCAAACAACATTGCATCACTTTCTGTGAGATGAATGTTGTCTTAAAAATGAAAGAAGTGGAAATATCAAGAGTGGAATCCATACGATGGTTTCATACCCGTACGTGGCGTCTACTTCCATGCTGGAACACTTAGGAGAATATCCATCCTGTGAAAGAGAAATGAAAGATAACATTTGCATTCGCCTTTTTCTATTCTGTGTTATTCTTAGAAGTTGTGGACCATTTCCGATATTGGAAAAACCATGCTTCTAATAGGCATTTTGCCATTTGTTAAAAACATGCAATAATGTTTATATTACCTCTTTCGCATACATTCTCATCTGGACATCGATATCAATATCTCCTTGCAGTTTTGGATACACTGACACCGAGATGACAGGCGTATTGACTTTCTTAATTCTCGTCACAGCTGTGATCGATTTTACCCATTGGCGCTGTTTTGGCCTGAAGATAAATAAAGTGAATCAAAGAAGAGTGAGATATAACTGTACATATGATTTTTATTATCTTATAATCTCATAATTACGCATACCTAAGTGAATATTTTACAAAATGTTTACCTTGTAGTGACAGCATCAGATGGTAGAATATCCCCCGGATTTTGATAGACATAGGATATCACTGCAAGAGGCATCCCTATACATATTGACAGAGTACAACAAATTTGATTATTGATAACATATTGAAAAATTGAAAAAACCAACTCAGACATAATTATTGACACAGTCCGTATTTACAATCTTGATTCATAGAAAAACAATAAAGTTAATGACATTTATTCCATCGATAAATAAGTCTGGCGAAAATAAATAGAAAAGCGTCCTGTATTAAGAATATAAATCGGTCAATTTCACACGAATTGGGCAGCTGTATATGTAATATTTATGCTAAAGGTCGTTATATCTCCAAGGCCTGAATTTATCAAGCATTTTACATTAAATGCCTACAAGAAGGATTTTTAAATGGCTTCTAAATAATTGCATTATAAATATGTAATTCCAAACCTCTCGCCACTCTGGAACAGTAGATTTTATGGTATAGAATAATTCCTTTTGATAACGATATGACTCTAATTTTCAGAAAAGCAACTTATATTTGTGTAATTGTGATCTCTTTCCAAAGCAATAATCGCATATTGAATCATTGTAAAAGTTGCTGCAAAAAGTTTGGAAGAAACACAGTACGTTTTTATTGATGTTAAAGAAATTAATAAATTATACCTGTGGACCTTGAAGAGTTTATCTTTTCCAATGTTTCCTGGGATACTTTTAGGTAGCTTTCAGGGACATCCGCATTGTTCTCTTGGAGGAGTCGCCTCTTTGTAGATATTGATATTCCAGCAGTATCAACAATGTATTCTTTGGTGGGATTGACAAAAACTCCTTGCAAAGCTGGAAATTAGAGGGACACTAACCTGTTAATCGAAATGCAGCACTTTGAAGAAATTGTATGAGTATTGTCAATTTTGCCAGCACTTATTATGTAACAACGCGTCTGTGGTAGTAAAGCCGATCAGTAGAGCAGTTTTCCATAGCTTTACTCACCAATTTTACTTTTTGACAATGTAACATGCTGCCGAGATCCGCGCATCATTTCATACACTGTGTTGCTAAGTTGTTCAAGTGCAGCAAATACTTTTATCACTCCATCGTTTGGTCCATGCTCCTTTGGAACAAAATAGGAAAAAAGAAGTACAGAGTACACCACAATTAATAAAAGGTACATTGGTGACGTTTTACGGTAAAATAATAACTGCACCATCGACTTACTTGAGTCTGAATTAAAGGAATATTTCAAATGTAGATTTGATGGCTTTGTTTGAACTGTCCTGAATGAACTTACCAGAAACGTGTGCAGATGCTTTTTAGCTCAAGTGCTCACTCACGTGAGCTAGTGCTGCAGTGCTATAGCGATTTCTGTCTGTGTGTCTGTCTGTCTGTGTGTCAGTCTGTCGGTCTGTTCATCTATCACTGAGGACCAATATCTCAAAAAACGGCCAATCAGATCAGAATAAAATCTAGTACATAGCTTCTGTTTGGAAATGGTAAGAAGAGATTGGTTTTTGGCGGGTGTGGCTTGCATATTTCGTGTTCATTGGCAAAATTAAGGATTTTAGAAAAAATCAGCATACATTGAGAACGGCAGCACAGAACCGTATTAGATTTGCTACTCATGTTGATCACACAGAGATTTATCCACCATGAAATTCGGGATATATATATATATATATATATATATATATATATATATATATATATATATATATATATATATATATATATATATATATATATATATATATATGTATATATATATATATATATATATATATATATATATATATATATATGGATAGGCTTGATCAAAGTTGCAAAATGTGATATTTACATTGAAGATACTACAAGATCACATTATTGAAGTCATTTAGCATTATTTAGTTTAGATAATTACTAGTTTGCTTATTTAACGAACTTTCCTAATTAGGGTTCTGTATCTTGATTGACATGACCAAAATTGACTAAACTCGCTTTGTATATTTTAGATACTATGGTAACAAAAGTCAGTTTTGATTTTGTAAAACATCTTTTTACTAAATGCATATTTAACGAATATCTTAATTGACTTCAAAAAATTCGATAAAATGTGCTATGTACACTGAAGAAATATGATCAAATTTTATGTACGTTGTTTGGCATTTCTACTGCTACAAGTTGCTAATTTTAATATTTAACTAACTTTTCCTATTAGGGATATTACACTGGAAGAACTCTAAAAATGTTTATGGAACTTTGCTGAGACAATTATGTTGTATAAGTAAAAGATATTTTGCATCTTGATGTCAGCTTAATTATGATTTGTATATCTAATGATCTTTCACAGTTTGGAATATATAGCTTGAAGGACCAAAGGCTATTACACTTGCTATATAAAGTGAAGATGCAATGAGAGCATTCAAAAAAAAGTTTAAGGAAAAGTTCAGGAAAACTATTTGTCGCTTCTAATTCTTGAAGATGTTATATGCAACACATTTCTGGCAAAAACACGCTTTGGTGTGTTTCGCCATATTCACCTTATTGGAGCGCCATCTAGCGGCCCTCCATTGTGCACGGTATTATTTGATGACGTAGAAACTTCGGTATTGTATCACTAAGTTAGAGGGTCTTGCTGGGGAGTTTTCCTTCCTATAGACTATGCTATAGCACAGACCCTAATAAAACAGCGGTAATTGATACCCTCGTTCTCTGCCTTCAAGATGTACAAAGATATTTTACCCGTCGGGGCCCATGGCATGTCGTTCACCAGGGGAACCCGTCACCACGGTTTCTCAGGAAGCAATTTTGCTGAAATGTAACAACTCGCACTCTAGCAGACTTAAAAGCGAATGTGCGTCCTGGCCCGACCATGCACTTGATCTTCACGGTGGGTTTATTCGTGGAGGTAAAAAAAAGCTCTACGAAAAGCTAATGCAATTCACACAAGCAAAGTCCAAAAATATTTACAGCGAAATATTACTTGCTTTTACTATAATAATGTGTTTGCATGTTTTGTATAGATTCAATTTCGTCGTGAACACGCGATTACTTTGTTGCGTAGCCGAGTTGTGAACCGACGCAGGAAGCCAGGGAAGCAAATAACACTGGACACCCGGACATGGAGGAACTTGTATGGTAGCAAGACCATGTCAGTAGGCCGCTAAAACTAGCCGGGATTACAATCATTTTTTTTAGGAAACCAACAAACATCCATATACTTGCGGCCGGTTTAGAAGTTTGTCCCTTGTTGGCAAACGGAAAACAAAATTACAGACTGAGGGATGAATGTCCCGGTTCAGTGGCAACTTAAAATTGGTCATGTTCATAGCCAACCCCGAAGTGAACCATTCCTGGGAGCCGTAAAAGTGTTTTTACTCTTTTAAACCCGTGACTGTTGATTTTGTGTCAATACTCATTAAAACCTTGCCTCCCAAGTCTTGTAGGGCTGACCAATATCCAACTGGTAATTAAAATCACTTTGTGAACAGATGGTCCGGGCTATAACTCAAATAATCAATATCTTTTTCCAGAGTCTTGTAAATCTGCCATTGTTCTAAAGAAATCTAACTTAGACTCTTATGTTCTAAAAACTATCGTCCAGTGTCAAATTTGCCTTTTCTTTCAAAGCTTATTGAGCGTATTGTTTTCTGTCAATTGAATGCATATTATGCCATTATGATTTGTTCGCAAATGTCAATCAGCATATAAAACGGGCCATAGTACAGACACTCTTCTTCTGGTCCGTTTCCGATGGCATAACATGACACATGTGTTCATGAAGCATTAATTTATCAAAAACCAAACGAACAAATTTGCTGAACGAAAATCACATGGAAGCCAGAAAAAAGAAAATGCAATTTTGACCCGACAATCACTTGATATCCACACGGATACATTTTAGACACAGATGATTAAAAATGCGTCGTTCAAATGGTAAATCAGCGCGCAGATTGGACTGATGGAAATGCTTAGCCTAAACTTCCTATGTACTTGTAGTGTTTGAGACAATGTCTATGCCGATATTTGTCAACCACTGTTTAATATAGTTCTGGTTTTTCTTTCGGATTTTGATTCGTAAAAATGCCGTTCGGTATCATTGAGACGTCCATAGTATTTACTAGTTGGCATGTATACGTCTGGCAATAAGGCTACTTGGATTCCTTAGTTGTAATACGCCTCTCCCGGAGCAAACTCATTGAAAAACATAGTTTGTACGTCTCGTCATCAGGGCATTTACCAAGCATACTTTGCGAAAGTTGTAGTCAGGATGGCCGTGCTTAAATGGGGTTTTAACCCCCACATAGTCATATAGATGTTTATAATTTAATCAACACAGATATTATGAGTAAAAACACGAACAGAAGTGTTCTCCACTTTAATATATTCAATATAGGAGTATAATTAGCTGCAGAACTTTTCCTTTAATTTTTATTTCAGCTTATTACATATTTATATACTTAATGACCTTTGGAATTAATCTGTGGTAAAAAATATTCATGATGTCGATGATAACACTTTCAATGAAGTTGCAAACATGTGGCAAAAGTTTAAATTTGCACACAATTGCAATATATACTTAAACACGTGAGCATTTTCAGTTCACATCTGGTTTGCATAAGGCGTTGATGTATGGATTCGTACCGTTTTGCATGGGAGGTACGTTTACGAGAAGTGATTCGATTTCAAAGTTTCTTTCAAAGTTATCAAGGCCGGATCGTCTCTGTTGCCACGGCGTAAATACCCGTTTAAGAGTGTGGCTGAGAGCCATGCCAATCACTCCAGCTAAAGCACAGCTTGTATTGCAGTTCATTAAAACTTGACGTGTTCTTTTGCCCGATTTCCTTACACCTGGCGTTTTTCAGCGAGACCATGTTCTTTGAGATTTTCGCATTTAATGCTAACGATCACCGTAGTATATGCATGTATAGTGTGATAGCTGTTGCAGATAAGTGCTGAAGCTTATGGCATCAATGCTATTCGCACTTCGACACAGGGAATGAAAGTTTAAGCAATAAGATGGTACCAAAATTAGAGTACGAATAATGACGTCTCTGAACTGACACAAAAATACACCCAAGCTTTTAAGTAGTCAAAAGTCCTTACGGATGTCGTAAAAATTTATTACTCTAATCGTCAAAGTTTATTTCCATTAATCAGTGTCTCATGTTAGCCCTTATGTCAAATCGTGCAATGTGTAGCAGGAATGATGGCGCATGACTTTATTAGGCTGTTACGTTCTAGCTAGAAAATTGCCATTTGACGTGCTAAGCTACTTTGTATCATGTGTAATGTAAAAGATGTGATGTGATTGAAAATAAAGAGAGCGTTACATAAACCGTTCCTTTGCCATTGATGGAATAATTGGAGTAAAGACTCAGAACGTTTGCACTTTACAGGCAGTCGTTAAGGTGTGAGTGTCAACAATACTATCAGTGGTCTCTCACCTGGTACACCTGCATCCACAGATCCTCATACCCAGGAGAAAGAAGCTGACCCTCATGTTCCATAAAAACCTACGCGGTGAAAGCGGGAACTATAATGGACATCACTCATAAACGCATTTTGATATAACTTAAAAGATTTTCGAAAACTAGTGAACCATTTTGAGGTTCTGCATGATCGAAAGCTTGGGTTAATTAGAGCAAGTCACATCAAGACTATTACTGCGATTGTTTTGTTTTCTTGTTTTTTGGTGGGTTTTTTTCAAGGAAGGGCACAGAGAGAACATTGACGATGATGATGAACGATAAACTGAAGCGCTCGAGTATACGGCTGCAAGTAATATTCGCTGTCACTGATCTCAGAGAGAACTAGACTAAGGGCCAATAATTTATAAAAAATCATTGGCTGATGTTTGGTCAATAATTTTTGGTTTGGAAAATGTTTCCATCAGGACGGATAGGAATGCTTTAAGGATGTCCACATCATGTGCTATAGATGTTTCTAGCACCAAAAAATATACATGTATAAAGGCTTCGAGAAACAGTGCGTAAGTGCGGTTACAATTAATGAACAAATCAACTCAACACTTCCCCTAGTTTCATGCACGAATATTGCTGTTAATAGAACATATTTACATATAAATCATTTGTTTTCAATAAATAAACATTTCATTTCATTAAAATAAAAACCCATAAACATCTTCGCGATCG
>LD349472.1:60400-71029 GCA_001465055.1 Ptychodera flava
CGCGCACAGAATTGAAACATCTAAGTCGGTTACTGTGACCAACTCTTTTGGGTTGGAAGCAGTGGCCGACTGGTTTTGTGTGAGGCCTAGCAGCTAGGCGATGTTGACGTGAGTGTGTGGGGGTTCGAATCCCGTTTGGGTTATAGTAAAATTTATATTTCTTTAACCTGAGTGGACAGTTCTGCTGGTGGATATTTACTTGTCCCCGAGTCTGTCTGATAGCTCAGTAAAAAGCTTCATGCTTTTCCGATTACTATATATGTGTGTACTGTGTGTGTGTACTGTGTCTGTGTGTCGTCTGCTCCACGCACACCGTGTTGTTCGGTCGCGCACAGAATTGAAACATCTAAGTCGGTTACTGTGACCAACTCTTTTGGGTTGGAAGCAGTGGCCGACTGGTTTTGTGTGAGGCCTAGCAGCTAGACGATGTTGCCGTGAGTGTGTGGGGGTTCGAATCACGTTTGGGTTATAGTAAAATTTAAATTTTATTACCGCCTTTAAATCTCGTCTACGTTCGCGTATACTAAATGAATACGCTTACCATGGTTTCTCCCGCGAGAACACGAATTTTGATAGATTTTGGTGTGTGAACAATGTTGTAGCGTCTGTTAGTGAAGGAAAACTGAAAATTGCAGATATTCTCTCGTGAGGTGAGCTTGTTAGGTCTGTGTATTAACACACTGCATACACTCTACATCATTAGGCTACACTACTGATAACTGAGGCTCGAGTAGCTTCGAGTCTATGCCCTGGGCACCGTACTCCTCACGGGAATCATTTTCACGGTTCGGACAGTTGTCGGAGGGACATACACTTTGCTTTGTTTCAGGCTAACCACTGTGCTTGTGTTAGCGTTATTGCTGCCTATTATCTTGACGTCCAGCTGTCAACATTGGTCCGACCAATCTCACGTGATGCTACTATTTAACACCTGTCACCTGATGTTATCTATATACTGGTTTTCACTTTAGGCTGGATGCACGTACGCTTTGGTAGTCATCTCATCGCCTGATGTCAATTTTATTCTACCAGTTATCTAGTGATGTCATCGACGTTTTGGTCTCCACGTCAAGACCCAATGGAGTATCAACCTCAGTGCTACTGTGTGTTTTTCTGTGAACGCTGCTTGTGATTCTCAGTTTGAACCTTTTTTGATTGCTTTTGAATTTATTGATTGCACCAGATTGACGTGTACAGCTGAGTGCAATTTTGTATATTTGTACACGATTTTTTATTATTGGAATAAAAGTTCCATTGAAAAACTAAAAACTACTACTACTACTACTACTACTACTACTACTACTACTACTACTACTACTTCTACTACTACTACTACTACTACTACTACTACTACTACTACTACTACTACTACTACTACTACTACTTCTACTACATTAATGATCGGATTGGCACAAAGTGATCAGTGAGTCTTGTGTCGGCAGAAACCACATTTTACCACTTAACTATTCCCAATAATTATCGAGCCGTTCATATTATGGGTTCATTAGGCAAAATCAACAGGGAATCTTGTCGCCTTAAACAGCCACATACCTATTTCATGGCCACGTTGCTTTTTGTCATATACTTGAATACTGCGTTTTGGCACACAGAGGCCATTAATGTCGATAAATCTATCTTGGCAGAGACATACGTAGCTGCCAGGTGTATTGTTACATATTCTTTCCAAGGCGCAGTTATGTAATCCATTTTCGCATTCATTGTTATCTGTAGATGAAAGATTGAGGAATTATATCAATTGACTGTAAGATACACATAAGCCTATGTTACATAGAAAATCATCTGAATTTTTCTATATCAAATTACTCTGTTCTTACCTATACAAGTGAAAGATTCGTTAGCGCCATCTGTACAAGTAATTGAACCTGGAATTGAAGCAGCGTTGTCAAGCCTCATTCCTTTGGGACACGTAATATCTACTGTAACGCCATGTGGTACAGTTAGAAGAGTCACCACTTCAGATGCATTGATGTGGTAGACACATGTAGTATTGGCAACACTGTCGGTAGAGCAACCAGGTGGGCAATTATTCTCATGCCCTGTACCTACGTAAATGCATGTAAAGAGAGGTGTCACGGCAAGTACAATTTAAATGGTGTTGCTTGGTCTTAAAATACTGATGTCTACCATTTGCATAGATTATTTTCATAATAGAGAGGCTTTTAATGAAACGAACAACTTGGCTGTGTCCAAACATGCTGAAACGTAACAGTGAAGGGTATACATGCGACCGTGAAAACACATCATTCAGGAAACCAAAGGTTAGAGTTAGGGACGGACATTAGATCTTGGGAGGGGGTGGTCACAATGAAAGTTTTTCCAAATGAGAAAAGCTGTGCTAATTTTTTTTCTGAGTAAATTTTCAGATTTATAATTTTTTTTTAGTTCGACGCTGTCTGAGGATACAATGTACATCCATATGACTAGCGCAAATAAGATTGTGTGCTGTAATCTCAACAGACATATGGCGTAGTGATTTATATTGCTGATAGATTTTGCGAAATGTTGCAGATCATCTTTTAACAAGCTGAGAAGCTGTTTGAAAAATATAGTGAAATTTGCATATTTGTGTTTTTAGGACAATTTTTGCCCTTTTTTGATCAAAACATCCGTTTCTCTGTAGCAGCATGTCCAAATCGATTAAATGTGTATAGATGTTGTGAAATTTCAATATTTTGTCTTTTTTGGGCAATTTATGTCATTTATGGTCCAAAAATACTTTATGTATTCTCTAAAAGGGCTTGTCCAATTTCTTTGAAATTTGCTACACAAGTCCCTTGAGATTTGTTTAAATCATGCTTTAATTTTCTTTGTGGTGGAAAAATTCTTCAGATAATTGTCATTCAGCATTTGCTACACAAATATGAGTAGTCGTGCAGATTTATTCAGTATTTGCTATACGGATCAGTCACAATCAGGGTGCTCTAGACAGATTTCGACATGTTACGCTCTAATACAAAAAAATTAATGAATCATTGTTCTTAATATGAAACAACCAGTAGAACCAAACAGGCCCCATAAAAATGGAGTTCTTTTATGATTTTGAGCTGAGTAGTGAAAAAAGTACCGTAAAATGGGACAAATGGGCGTTACGCTGTTTCATCTGAAAGAGCACATTTTTAACTCACTTTTTGAAACTGTTAGATTAATTTTTCCGATTATTCAGAATATTTAAAGTATCACATAGCGTTTCTTCTTTCTTTTGCAAGTTATTTCATCTTAATACATGGATTTGAATGGAAATGGCGTGATAACAAGTGAAATTAGTGTGTTGTTACGCTTTTTATATTTTGACAACAGCATTGATTTATCTCTCTATTATAACTTGGAAAACATTACCCTACAATGTTTCCTAAAACATCTGTTTAGTTGGTACTAAATGTCGATAGGGTCAATGTATTGATTGTGAATGACAAATCATGAAACTTGCCCACATTTTCTGTCCCAAAATTTTGTAGTGACCGTGACACCTTCATAACTTTCAGCCATATTCAGATAGTAGAGATCTAACTCATTAGCCAAAGTGGCCCTGTTTGCCTTCCTAATGTGTTATAAAAATACAATCCATTTATCACTTGTATTGTTTCAGTATATGGAAAAGGGGCCAAATGTAGTGTCCGTGACAGCCGTAGTGTCCGTGACACCAAATCCATACATTACTTGTTACAGTGATTTAAGCTGTTACTTCTATTGTTTACCAGCTGAAGTTACATTTTTATAAGAGAGTAACTTAGTTTTTGAGTAAGACATCAAATGAAATATATTAAACCAGTGAAAGATGTTTTTTCTATCTTTTAAGATGTAATGTTAAAAAACTGTCCTATGAAATAACGGTATAGGGGTTTTAAAAAGGAACAGAAATAGTGTTATCAGTTATTTCCCAATATAACTTTAAGATAGAAATGTTATTTACAGTGAAATTAAGGCATAACACTGAACAAACTAATTTACTTTCACATTAAACCACTTTCCATTTGCATCTGGCTTCATGTCAGGGACACTACATCTTACAAGTGGTTAACCATTCTTTATTGCATTTACATTTAAATTCACCTGACATCTGAAGGAAATTTCATAGACCATAATAAATCCTTTTAAAAACAAAAGAAAATGTGTTTTTGAATTACATAAGGGGGAACGTGGTTGAAAATCTGACTATTTATGATGATGCTGCAGTAGTGTTGGCTCCAGTACAGATCTCTGTCAACAGTGATGTATATAAGGGGAGGGTTTATGTCCCTTCAAATTATTTTTCTGTCCTAACCCTTTGTTTGCATTATAAGGTTGTACTATTAGTGTTTGATGAAATTTCAATCGTGTGTTGTTTGTTAAGGGAAAGCTAGGGCGATATATCAGGGGAGTAAGTGGTTGCACATTTGACTACTTATCATGGTTCTGCAGTAGAGTTGGTTCGGTTACGGATCTATGTCAACAGTGATGTGTATAAGGGGAGGGTTTATATCCCTTAAAATCATTTTTCTGTTTTAAGCCTTTGTTTGCATTATAAGGCTGTATTATAAGTGTTTGATGAAATTTCAATCGTGTGTCGGTTGTTAAGGGAAAGCTTTGGTGAGACATAGTTGGATCTATCATGTTGTGTCTATTGAATGCTGTGATCCTGAAATCTGTTTCGAAATCCAAGTGTGTGGTTTCTCCTCAGTTGCAAAGTCCTGTCTTTCCTAAGTTGTTGTGTCAGATATTTTGTTGTTTTTGTTATACTTGTTGATGTTAATGTTTTCACGTGTTATTGGCTTCAAATAATGACATCAATATTTCTATATTTTTATCTTGTTCTGTGATTATTGTTAACGCTTTGTCTCTTTTTGTGAACTTTGTTTTGACAAGTGTGTCTTTTATGTTCTTGTTTCATTTAATGAGTTAATATTGGGTGGTTTAGGAAAAGGAATTTTAATATTTCGTACTTTTCAAGTTCCTGCCAGCATTTTGCAAGACTTTCTTTCAAGTCTTAGGGCTATTCAACATTGAAATTCTACCGCTAAATATGTGGCTGTTTAATGGGCTGAAATGCATCGCTGGAGATTGCCGTTATTGCATTTCATAAACTGGAAATGAAAATCATCTCTGAATACCAAAGTGTGATTCACGTTTGGAAGAGATTAAGAATGCCATTTTCATAATTTTAACTGGAACACACAACCAACTGGCAGAGTTCAGATATAGAACAAACAAAGTGCACCCAACATTTAAATTTATAGTTAAGAATTCACTAGACGTCAAAGACCAAGAAAATATTTTGGATATTAAAACCCACACAAAACTAATTGGAATATTCCAATACCTGCACAGAGAATCATGTTACCTAAATCAAATTTTCAAGGACTAATTGAAGCTGAAATTCTCAGATACTGCTGTACATGCAATGACCCAAACGATTTCAAGGAGATAGTTGTTTTCTTAACAAGAAAATTAATTTACAGAGAATACACGGAAAAAGAAATAACTACAATTACAACAGAAATCAAACACAGGAATTGAACTCAACAAAAAGTACAAGAAAAGAAAAGAAGGAAACAACAAATAATCTATAGTAATCTTCACAACAACATATAGGCCATATATTAAAACAAAAGATTTGAAAGAAAGTCTTGCAAAATATTAGGAGGAACTTATAAAGGACGAAACATTAAAAACCCTTTTCCCTGAACCCCCGATAACAGCCTACAAAAGAAACAAAAACATAAAAGAGACACTTGTCAAAAACAAAATTCACAAAAAAATCTCAACACAAGATAAAAATATGGAAATATTGGCCTTATTTTTTGAAGCGAATAACACATGAAAACGACAACAAGAACAAACATATAAAAATAAAAATATCTCACACAACAACTTAGGAAAGAACAGGACTTTGCGACTGAGGAGAAACCACACACTTTGGTTTTGAAACATTGATTTCAGGGTCGCAGCATTCAAAAGACACCACATGGTAGATCCGACTATGTCTCGCCATAACTTTCCCTAAACAAACAACACACGACAGAAATTTTATCAACCACAAATAATACTACCTTATAATGCACACGAGGGGATAAAACAGAAAAAAAATAACATTACGGGACATAAATCCTCCTTTTATTCATCACTATTGACAAAGATCCATAATGGAGCCCACACTACTGCAGTACCACCATAAATAGTCAGATGTGCAACCTCTTTCCCTCTTATACACAATACATGCTGACTAAATACTTATAATACTCCAGTCACCTACAGATATCACTACGAGTGGCAAGAGAGTATTATATTATAATCTTCATGACTTTTATTAGACTTCTTATATAGAGAATTTGTGTTTAATATTGTCAGTTAAAATTGATCAAGCAGTTGCCCCTTTAAGTATTCAAATATGTAGTGTCCGTGACGCTACTGAAATACAGATCACAATAATATGTTTGAAACCAAATGTTCAGTAAATCATTTATTGTTCACTTTATAGTGTTACTTGGACAGTTTTGCGTTGTATAGCATTTTGTACATACAAGTTATCATTGTCTACATACCAGTTATCTCAAACATTTTCGCATTCAATGTTGTATTTCTGATAAAATTTTATGGTTATTGAAAAATACCAGTACTACAAATATTCTTTATGTCAAATTCCTTAATAATATGTTTTTGATTTGTTTGTAATCAATTCTTGTCATAATTGTACTATTTTTACAGGTTTACTGGTTATAGAAAACAATAGTTTGTTTCAAACACATATTCCTGAATGTGTAGTGTCTGTGACGCTTTTACCATACTACAAAAATGACTAGAAAACTAATAAAAAATAAGCAAAATTTTGCTGCAAATACTATCAATGTTTTCTAAAGACTTCAACAATTGCAGTAAAAAATAACTTAAATGTACCAAAGGGCAAATCTGTAAATGGGGAGAAAAAATGAAAAATTCTCTTTTTTTCGTAACAAATCGTTTTGCAGGAAATCACGCAAAGCTGGGTAAAATCATGATACATTCACGTAATTTTCTACAACAGATGTATATATTTTCTGGTTAAACGTTTAAAAAGAATATTTGTACAAATATGTATAGTCTACTATGTTATTTCTCCGTCAACTCATAATATTTTGTAATGTCCGTAACGGTGTGTCAACACAATAAAGAACTGGTTGCCATGGAAATACTGAGAAAGTTTGGTTCACAACTTTTCAAGCAAATATGTACCAAACCTTAAGCTTTGTGAATTTAGTAAATTTAGATATGTGTCTACAAGATGAAATTTTGACAAAAGTGAAACACTCTGGAGCACTCTGATTGTGATTGAGCCGTATAGAGAAACAGTATTCTCCCCAGGATTTTGTTACAAGAGGGCGTAGGCGGTCGCGGGGGGAGGGGAGGTCAGGAGGGGGGTGTCCCGCTCCTGCCGTTGGGGCTTTTGAAAGACAGAGATTAAAATGGTGTTATTTGTTGGCACTTGGGGACTATTTTTTCAGATTTTTTTCGTATGTTCCAACTTCATGCACTTCGTAGAGTTGATTTTTTGGTGGTCGGCTGATGTAACGGCTCAGCAGATGATCACAGCTGTGTGTTGGGAACTAAATTTAGACAGCCGACGGTTCAACGTTGAACTGAGGTTGAACAAATTAACAGTCTGACCGGCATGATATTTCTGGATAGGACAACTTCCTTTGGCTGAATACAATGATTTAAATCAATCTAATTTTGCCACCGGAGTAATTGTATGGGCATGCTATGCTATAACGGTGGAGAAAATGAATAAATAAATCATGTCAATCCTTTCATTCTGTCAGATATACTAAAAAAGTACAAGAAAAGGTTTAATCATAACTAGGCCGTGAACTGAATTATGATTAGTCTAGTCGTAATATTCACGGGAATGCTTAGACATGTATCTAGCTGTGGAAACGCAGCTGTCTGTTGGCGGGGTAGCGTGCGTCACTATGCGGGTCATTAAAAGGTAACATGTATCAATCTAGATACCATGATAACTCATCTCATGCTCCGCCTCTCCTTAGCATAGACCAGGCCCAAACTCAAATAGAAAATCAGAAAATAGCAAATTAGAAATTAGGTTGCAGTCGCCAATTCCCACTTGCAGTTTTGAAAGGTGAACACCGCACTGCACAGAGTTCCCTTACATAAATGAAAATAGGCACGTATCTAAGATAACTTGCATTTACGATGACGTTTACAAATGAAATACTGATTGGCCACAAAGTACCATCCTCACAAGGGTTTTTATCAATTTCAATTGATTAATAGCCTAATTTCTATTTTGTAATGGAATATTTACATTAGAAAATGGACTGGCCGCAAAGTGCCACGGATTCCGCATGTGTGCTTTGATCAAATTTGGGGACAGCGAGACGCGATGATCATGTACTGCTGGCATTAAATATGTTGCAACATTTCTGTCAATCACTCGCTTTGTGTCATAAGTTTCAGAAACAATTACTCGCCTGAAAATTAACAACATAGTTCGTAGATACAGCTGATATGATAAAGTGCCTTTGAACTAAGATGCCAATTTTTCAGACAACGCCCAGAGAATCCTAAACTTTCCACACAAAATGAATGATTAACAGGAATTTTACAACACATTTAATGTTAAGCCTGCACACGGTACAATATTACCCACAATACTCTTTGATTTGTATCCTTGAAGATTACTTTTCTAAAAACGTTTTCAGTTCTGCATGTAAGCACTAGTGTGCAGCATCAGAATAATTTTAAATAATATCAAGTAAAAGTACGTTTAGATATTTCAGTGAAAGTTTGAAAATAACCACTAAACAACCATAAAAGTCACATTCTGCAGGTACTACAAATATAATCCTCTTGGGAAATTATAGTGCTTGATGTGGAAAGCAGAGCGTTATCAATAATATTTCTTCAGGTACAAAGTAATTATATCTTTTGCCTGAGTTTCATGCATTCTGCAATCTTCAGACAGAAGTGAAAGGGTTTTTAGCTCGACAATCTCAGTTATATATTTTGGACGTAACATTCTATCTGTAGGTGGTGTTAAAATTTGATAAATATAACTTTTTGTGGTTGCTACATTTGAAACCAACTCAGAGCGTTTGTTTAGCAGCGCAGATTTGTCAGTAGTGGTAATTTGAAGCTTTTCTGACATACAAAGATTGCATCGCTTGTTGTTGTTAGAGGAACTCGATCCTGTGCCGAGTTGACCACGTGATGTCAAAGACTTGTTTCTTATCTAATAAGTTCAAAATAAAGTTTGACAACTATATACTAATCTGTATTTGCCGTAACGGAACGATTTCATGTGATCAGCGCAGTGCGTCTTGAAGGTGTTATCAGTGAGGCCGATATAATCCTTCTCCGTGTTGTCCCGTTGATACCTTCGTCTTGTAAATCACTCCTTTGATTTGACAATGTCCCTCCAAGGGCCATGTAGACTTGTCACGGAAATCACAATCAATTGGTCGGTCTTTACGCCGATCTCCGGTTATCACCCTCTTATTATGCGATTTGACTACACTAGCCATACTCTTCATACAGCTATAACTCACTTTAATTGTGTTCCCTTTGTAGATCATTTGAAGTTTTGACCTCTTTTGAACGTGTTTGTCAACAAGTTGAATAAATTTCTTGCCGACATTTGTTTCCTCGTTCTTGCTGAATGGGGGAAGGGGTGAACGACGTGATGTTACGTTTCCTGTTGTTGTTTATTCTCCTTTATTGGTTGCTCTTGACATATTTAATATGTTCGCTTTATCCGCTTGTCTTGAGCGCCGTATTGTAGTGACTTTTGTATTTATCAAAGATGCTCTTATCACTGGATATTGTTGAGATTGCTTAATGCGTAAGGTATATGCTTAATAATGAAAGTTGGTGGGTGATTAGACCTCTTGTTGACACACACTGTACACATTATATATATATATATATATATATATATATATATATATATATATATACAAGGGACGCCAAAAGTAAATAAAAATGTTACACAATCACCCTTATTTCAGAGATAGAACGGATGGCCATGCGCAGGCTTTTTCCAACGTCTTGCTGTGCAGCACCGGCCGCTAAGCTCTCACAGGCCAGCGCTGCAAAGCAAACACGTCAGAAAAGCCAGCGTGCGGCATATGGGCTACCATAGTTGTACCTAGCCTGGGTCATTCTTAGCCCTGCCATGGTACCTTTTTAGCTCCATAGCCCTGCGTACGATACTGTGTTTCCCCAGCGCGGCGCGAGAGGCCTACGCCTCCCGTCCAGCACCTTCAACGCCGGGAACGAACAAAATTGTAGGCTGGACCACTAGGGTCCTTCTTTGGTTTTGTGAAACACACGAGCCCTGATGTGTGCAGTGGTGTGAACACAACGTCTTTCATGTAAATCCACTTGCGACCACATTATATGAACATTTAGAAGTCACTATCATGTTTCAAAATGGAGGATTTATATATATATATATATATATATATATATATATATATATATATATATATATATATATATATATATATATATTTCCGAGTCCAATCTATGTGAAAACGAGACTGTATATAAAACTTTGCAGTTGCATTACGTGTAAAAACATTTTCAGTTGTATTACGATAGCAAGTCCGTATATATATAAAATTTGTGCAGCTCTAT
>LD349472.1:95170-106643 GCA_001465055.1 Ptychodera flava
TAATCGATTTGTCATCCTACTTGAGAATGTCAGTCACTCAGTAGGGAGGAGGAAAATTGTCGGCAACCCCGCTGCCTCTGACACTGAAACGGTCATAGATGTTCTTTGATGTATGGGATTTATTGACTCAGCGCGTTATGAGTCCAACAAATCTTCAGGGCCGTAGGTTGGATTTTCAACCGATGGGATAGACTAAAAACGTGATTTGTCCAAGACATCTTCGGGGCCATACTCTGGCTTTCAGGATCACCAGGAAAGCTGGCCCACATGTTAATAACATTGAGTCTAATGGGCTATTATCACCCTATCATAAAGCGCTCGATATTCAACTGCATTTACGAGACAATGACGAGTAAAAGTAACCCGGTCTTTCAGAAATCTGAAAACATCTATGTAAGTGACCTGCAACAACAATTGCATCATCGTAGCAGCAAGTCCTTTCTAGACTGATTGTTCCTCATCTCATCTCGTAAATGAAAATTCGTACAATAGTGCTCTCCCTGCAGGCAATGGCAGCAATCAATTAGTCTATAATGAAGATATCATGGATAGAGTCTGCGCTCTATAGTTTCCAGAAGAGTAAATCAAATCACTATAAAGGAAAATGAAGGCAATTACACACATCGGCTCTACCATGTTTGTTTAATATTACGATATGGTGAATAAAAGGATCATTGCAGTTATTTTGTGTGGAATTTAGTCTTGATAGGTAGTGGAGAAAATCGGGTTTTGTTGTTTATATGAACAAATCTTTAAATCAGCTCGTAATGGGTATGCAACAATCCTGCGTAATAACCAATCATTCTACTAAAGTGATCGTTTTGTCGGGTCGGATTTAAGGCACTCTTTCACATCGTAGACAATATCAGAGAAAAGAAAGGGTCACTTGCATCGGCAATGCCTGACTTGGACTCAGCTACCTTAAAATATCTTTACAGACTATTTCCGTTTTAAACTTGGTAAAATCTTTCATGACATTTAGATGGAAAAAATAGGATTCACAATGCGTAGGTTGTATTTCTTCAACAAAGCAGTGTAATTGAAGACTGTAGTCTGCAGTCTCTCTCTCTCTCTCTCTCTCTCTCTCTCTCTCTCTCTCTCTCTCTCTCTCTCTCTCTCTCTCTGTTTAGTCCAACCAAACTAGTCGTTGACTTTTTATTACAGAACCATATTATACATAAATGTTGATTGTGTAGCTACATGTCAGCATAAGTATGGTCATTTCGTATTAATTATTCTTTAATTTTTAACATGTCTCACCAAACTGAGGTACATATAGCTCTCAGTGAAAGATATCGGCATGGTAACCATGAAGCAAACATTCAATTTAAACCATGCATCACAAAGCAAACATTCGACTCTACTTAGTCGTTAATAAACGTAATTAGGTGAGGCTGGAGCTGACATACACAAATAAAGGTAATATATGGGCAAAAGGGGGATTCAGATCTCAACGATCTAATTTCTTAGCTTCTTCATTAACTATCCTATCGACAACCAAATAAAACAATAAAAAAATATTTGTTTTTGCTCAAAACATGTACAGTCAATGTACTGTACAATCTGTTTCAAAATTGTATTCCGGACGAATACCGTACTAGATATCTCTAGTATCGCATGCATTTAATCAGTAAATTGTGTTTTCCATCACAAGCTTGCGTTTCACCGAACGTAGGCACAGTGTCCTTGACTTGTTCACTCAGACATTATTCGCTAAGGCTTATTCAATTGTAGTAATTTCCCCAAAAAATGAAACAAAGAATAGAGTTTTAACATTCTTTGTTGAAAATATGTTCCAAATTTTTTATGTTATAAAATTTAGAGTAAAATAAATAAGATAGTGATATTTGTAGGTGCTAAAAACTGAAACCGTTTCAAGGTAAAGATACTACCAGCTGAGATGATTTCATCACACAAACTGTCAGACATTAAAATTTCTTTTGTCATGAATATTTAAAACGTTAATACCCTTTTTTGCCAACACAGATGCAATTTGCCCCCTACTTTCCTTGGAAAATTGTGTATGCCTATCAAAAACATCTGTCGAAAAATTAACAAAATTGCTATCTCCTCCGTGGTAATCCTGACTGTCAAAACAATCGTATGTTCTGAGAATTTTGAAATATGGACCAAACTGCTCTATATACAGAAGAAAATTGATTCAATTCAATGAGTGATCTCGTTGCGGTATGATGAACATGTGGCTGGTGTACATTTCAAACGTTTTCACTATCTTTAATTTGTAAGAGGAAAATAACAGTTCTTGGTACCGATGCGATCTTTACAATATAAAGTGTCAGTCATTTTCATAAACTTCCTCTGTCAAGAAGAAGTAATTTTTGCACTTAACTTTGCTCTCGGTTTCATTCGTTTCTTTACATTGGCGTGAGATGTTTATCACCCCCGTAATTCAACGCACTGTACGATAAACCTAATCATATTAGTAACTTTTACCTTGCATGTATGTGTTGCTTTATAATTTTAGGGACTAACCTATCTTCATAATATCAGCAAAGGGCTGTAGCAACTCAATAATTTTGCCAGGTACGGCCTTCAACATTAAAGGAAGAACAAATAAAGACAGCACAGTTCTTGAACTTCATCTCAAGATTTCTATGATAACTCATTATTAATCAATCTTCATTATAACACGTATAGGAGAATGCCAGCTCAAGAGAAGAAACTACTTTCATTTCACAATCAAACAGACCTTTATATGTACTTAATGAAAACGATATAAGCAAGGTTACAGCAAAGCAAACACTCACTTCAACCAACGTATTACAAGAATTACATTTAATCCTACCCACACACAAATTCGTAATTTTGATGTATTGGGTTTGTATTAGGTATGTATTATTGATCAAAACACGTCTAGGACAATATCGAGTAAACCAGGTCCAAAGAAGAAACTATTTTTAAATTATTTCCTAAAGAAAACAATGCATCAAATGTATAATTAATGAATAGTAAGCTGCCATAGTAACGGCAAAGCATACATTCACTATTACAATACTAACATTCAACTCCATGCCCCCATACAACGTCGTAATATGATGTATTTGGTTTGCAAACCATAATATTTATTATTTAAGCGTTGCACTTAACAAACACTCTCATTTTAAAACAAGATTTCTAAATGATGACATGATGATTTATAAGTTAAGTATAGTAGCAATAGTATGCTCAAAATATTAAGGGGTAAATATTATGGGTAGAAAACCTAATCTCTTTGGTCTTATATAGAATTTAAAGTGTCTGTGCCATGCCAAATGTAGCTCCCTTTAAAAACTTTTCTAAGGGATGTTTTTTCACATTACAAGTATATATTGTATTGATGTGATATGCAAACGACACGCTTAATTTTCTACTTTAGCAGGACGCATGCAGGCACCTTGCTAGCAAACTGAATGATTGTATACTATGGATCACGGACGAATGACGTCAAGCGTCCTAATTGATAAACATGATATGGAAATCAGACTTAGCGGAACATCTGACAGTCGATCCAAAAATAAAGCTTCAATCAATAGTCCGGCGGACGCGACGCTCAGGGCACAAGCAACAAAGTACCGGCAACCAGCATCATACGAAAGTATAGGCAGTTATCGCCGTTGATGTGAACGACAGTGCATCTTCAAATCAGACTTGTCATATGACGGAAAGTTTTCCCGAGAATGATTTGTGTTGCAGGCTTTTTTTATTGTACAGCACCCGTTTAGTTGAACCTTTTAGTGTACAGGGGAAAGGCACATCTTTACGAAGGAAAAAATGACTAAATTTTGAATTTATTCAATTTCACTAACAAAGATAATAAAAAACCTTCATCATTGTACTTGTTCTGAATTTTCCCGCCATGACAGCGTAGCTGACCCGGGTTGCTATGCAAGCCAGTGCTTGGCTGAGCTGAGCTACTTCCATATTCTTAATAACCTATTAAAAACTTGATTTGAAAATTGTGTTTCTCAATTCACGACTGCTAAATTCCCACGTCGAAGAGACTAGTACATTTTGACTTAACGAATGCGTCTTGCTTGTACATACGTCCTTGGTAGAGCACACAGTAAAGTGACTTGTAACAACATGATTATGACACAACTGAACGACGACAAGGTCGTATTGAAAATTGGCCATGTTGGCGACGTCGTGTTTCAAATAATGCGATAACGTAAAATTCTTTCGATCAAAAATATATCGCTTGCCTACCAACCAGACATAGTCCAACAACCCTGCACGAAAACAACGTTTTCAGCAATAGATTTCTTTTTCCGCGATCGCACAGCCTAGCCACATCGGAAATGTTGCTCGGTTGATCTTTTGCTAAAGGTATTACTCATGCTCGGATAAACATGTCTCATACGTTGGGAAAAAATTGGACAGTATACGTGGTGACTCGGTTACGATGTCGCGCCGGACAGCGTAGCCATTACCATAATCCCTCCAAATGAGGGACTGGCTCTCAAATCTAAAACACGATTGGAACTAAATTGGGATAATTGGATTGGCAACATTTCTCACGAATTTTAGAAATTTGTCTAATATTACACCATATTTGCTTACCATCTTTAAAATTTTATTCAAAATTTACGATGCTGTTGAAATGTTATGAGTAAGAATCAGTGCATGATAGTATCTAATGCAATATTGTTCAAAACATTTGAACAATATTCATACTTGAATGAAAATATGAGAGTTTGTCTGTAGTTTCTTCATTACTGAAACACTAGTAATAATCTCAGTTTGTCACTTTTCCTCGACCTAAATGAAGATTTTCGATTGATTTACAGTTAAGTCAGTCAGGGTCATTTAAAATGTGCCCTGACTCAGTTTAATGTTTATGAAGCCTTAAATTCACGAAAAAGTCAGGGGCATTTCAAAAGTGCCCTTACTCAAAAGTCGTTAAGTAGAGAAATTTTAAGCATTTTGTCTCATTTCTTTAGTACATTTACACAAAAATGAACTTTTTTCACGAAAATGAATCCGATGAAAGAGGGATGCAATAATCGTTGTGTTTTCGTTGTTTTGTTCGATGAGAACAATATTTCAAATTTTACACTATTCTATCATTTTGTAAAATTTGAGCTGTAAAAATTTCGATTTCGTTACATTTTTCTAATGATTACTCTCATCCAATTTTCCCAAATTAGTTCCAATCGTGTTATTTTCAGATGTGTTCAGAGTTATTGCATGTGGTTGACCGGAAACAAAATAGGAGGGACTGGTGGGACGTTAATTGACCACGTGTATTACTCGACGAACAGGTCTATCATTCATAGGCGAACGGTAACCGACTTTGACACTTCCAGTCGGTTATTGGTAATTCATGATGTTCCAAAAGTAAAATGCGTCAATTTGCCGACTTAAGAGTTGCACAAAGTTATTAAAATTGACTTTTTTACCTCCCTGGTGGTTGTGAGTTGAAATAGGCGTACATTTGACTCTAAAACAAATTATATCTAATACTCATCAACTTTCTGACCAGGACAGACGTCAAATAGGTAACGATTGGGGATTGGGTTATAATTATAGCTCGAAAAACTCAAATATCGTTCATACTTTGCTCTTCCTGCCGTATTTAGTTGACTTCGAGACGTGAATCTAACAAATTACGGTACGAAGGGATACAAATTCACCCCGTAACGCATTTGTTCTCGCAGCCAACGAACGCACAGCGTTTAACGATGGATAGAGGAGAATTTTACTAAGTGAGGTAGCTATGTAAACAGAATCCATCGCCCTCGCAGTACAGTTATTTTCAAGAGAGCTTTTAGAAGTGTGGAAAAACCTCCATAAACCTTCGCATGAACTTCGAAAAGGCGAAAAATGTCGACTTACTGGGCTTTGGGGACACACGCACCTGCAACTTTTACTTGCTGATAACTAACTACGGCTCGCACCTCTCATAGTGAGATACGGGAAGAACATTCATCTTAAGTTATTCACAAATGTGAACAGTAACAAACAAGCGACAAAAATAAATGGGACAGGTGGTTAACTGTAGAGCAATTATCAAACATCTGTAAATGTACTGTGGTTTGATAGTTTCGGGTGAAGCACTATATCAGCTACACACTGACTTTTTATAGTTGCACAGAATATAGTGACCCTCCTGAAATTGTATAAAATGTCATGTCCCTTCAAAATGCTTGAGTGATAAGTTACGACCCTCCCTCCTGTTATTTCTATCCCTAACTTAAACCCCCTGCAATTACTGAAGGCTCCCTAGGCACACTTATCAAGAGTCACGGCTATTTTCGGGTACACAATATTATAAAAGCCGTCCTAGCTTGATGTACCAGTAGTATGTGTGAGTACGGAAGCACACACACGTTTGTACTAGACCAGTTATATGTACTTCCTACTGATGATTAAGAAATCGTTTGCCTATCATGGCCATTACTCAAAACATCAGCCAGCGCTTGGCTTAAATACACAAACCACAAGCTTAAGATATATGTCATGCATTGCATGCGTGAGTATCGGCCGAAAGCCATTTTGTGAATGCTGAGATAGTCGTTCTACACTTCTTATTGAATAAAAGTGTTTTACAATTCAGTAGGTATGTAATTATCATGTATGGCAACCTATTGCAATTAATTCTGTAGTGAGCTGAGTGTATCATTCAGTTAGGCATTGATGAATGTGATTTTTATTTCATTGTTGCCTTGGAGGGAGAAAACGACATGGTGGAAACAAACGACTGTCATAGAAATTTCCGGCGATATTGGATATGTAAGCTAGTTCGAGTCTAAGCTTCCGTCGTGGAAATAAAATGGTTATGATTGCGCTCTCTAGAGTCGAATCTATTTCAACCAATGGGTGTATACAGAAAAATACTGAAGAATAGAACCAACTCTGGTTCCGATTAATCTAGTGCTATTGGGTTCGGTAGATCTATATAATCATGAGGGGCCAAGTTTTTGAAGTGATTTTCTATTTATATTGTTATTTTCATTGAAACTTTTCCTACGCAGGAAAAAAAACCGGTCCGGTTAGGATTTTAACACATATGTTAATGCCTCTGAGTATTATGCCTCTGTACAATGTATATTTACAAATGTTAGATCAGCCGAATGGTTATTGCACTACGAAACGCGTACGTGATGGGATAATAAGTACGGCAACCGAAGAGGCTCATAAAACTATTTTAATTTATAATATTATTACTTAATTTCAAAAACATTGTTTTCTCTTGCTTTCATGTCCATTTTAAACTTAAATTACATTGCCTTTATAACTTTACCTTTCGTTTTATAAATAGCCTAACTTTAATTTTAATGGCGATTTTGACTTCAGCTTTCCTTTCTGCTTTGATATTCGTTTGCATAGCTAAATTTACTTGTTTTTTTAAATTGAATTGGTTTTCATTTCATTTTTTGTTTTGAATTCTGTCCTGATTTTTAATACAATTTAGTTTGATTTTGATTATTGTAGCTATTCCAAAAATTAAATAGTTTTCGTTTCATTGAGATATTCTTTTGAGATTCATTTTTACTTTCTAAACTAACATCCCATTGTTTTTAATTTTGACTTTTATTCCGACTTTTTTTGGTTTTATTTTTCGTTTTTAAAATTCCATTTTACCTTTTTAGCTACGTAAGTTAATGTCGCAGAGATGTCTGTCTGTCTGTTCGTCCGTCTGTGCACCCGATATCTCCAAAAGGGCTCATCAGATCAGAATCAAATCTCGTACATAGATTCAGTTTGCAAATGGCAAGGAGTGATTAGTTTTTGATAGGTGTGGCATGCTAACTCTTTGCTCATTTGCATAATGATTATTGCAGAAAAACGAATATACATTTAGAACGACTGCACACAATTTGATGAGATTTCCTAAAAATGTTGATCGCACAAAGAGACATCAGCCGTGAAAGGTATTATGGGGTTACATGAAAGATAATTGCTAATTTGCGTATTTAAAGAACTTTCCTAATTAGGGATATATATCTGTATTGACTGGATATAAACTGACAAAACTTGGTATGTATATTGAAAATATTATGATTTAACATTATTGTAAGTCATTGAGGATTTTAATTTCAGCCAATTCCTAATTTGCCCATTTAATGAACTTCTCTCTTTTTCTCTTAGTTTCTTTTGTTGGTTTAGATTGGCATGAGGCAGTTATATGCACAGTACTTTCGCTGTACGTGAAAACTGAGGCAAAGAAGACATTTATCTTGATTTTACAGCGTATGTATTTCTTTTCATTTTTGGGACGATACTACGGGCGTAACAAGGAAAGAAGCTTGAAATGACGAGTGATGTTGTAAAACTTGAACTTGTTGAATACGGAACAATGGCTAGGCCTTACGGCCCAACCACTGATACTTCGGTCTGTGAGTCTGCCCAGTGTGTGGCTGCGTGAATCTGTCTTGTTTATCCTTTCTCAGTAAGTAAGTGTGTGTGTGTGTGTGTGTGTGTGCGCGCGCGCGCATTTATACAGTGTCCTGTTATGTCGGATACCAACGTCATAGAGAATACAATAACATGACATTCAATACTTTGATTTCTTTTCGACGCTAGAAGAAATACAAAAGTTCATATTTTTTTGCCTGTGCGTGGCATGCTACAATGCTTTTGTTTCAAACCCGCGCAATGAATAAATTAAAACGGTAATAACAGCTAAATATATACAAGTGGTCGAAATACAATACGTCATGGCGGTAGCACGCAGAATATCTTCATGAGAAGGATGAGTTACTGGGTGAATATTTGAATGTGTAACGAGTAAGACCATGTTGTTGATATCGTTGTGGTATTTCGTGGCTCCATTGTTATACTTAAAATCACTGAGAGAAATGCAGCTTGACTTATCGCACCCGAGGACGCTGATGTATCATGAGCGTGAAATATTAATTTTTTGCGTCAATTTGTAAGATTATGACACCATATTACTTGGACAATCATTTTATCAGGCATCGCCTTCAACGTAAATCAATAGAAAACAGAACAAAAAAGGAATGCTGTAGCAGTTCCTAAGTTTCATCTCAAAATTTCTAAAAATTCTTCTTTTGACAAAACAAAGTCCAGAGAAGGGACTTCTTTTATTTTACAGGCAAACAGACCTTCGCATGTTCTCAATGAAAGGATGTTGGCATGGCAACGGCAAGGCAAACATGCACTTCAACCTACGCATTACGAGATTAATATTCATCTTTATCCACATACAACTTAATTTGATGTATTTGGTTTGCAAACACATAATTGATAAAAACACGCCTCGGACAATTTTAAAATAACAAGGAATAAAGAAACTATTTTCAGAATCATAGACGTCTAAGAATAGAGCGATCATGTCAACGAATAAGCTGACCTGACGCTACATTTGCATTGTGTATGTGTGTATGTTATGTGTGTATTTATCTGTGAAAATGTAGTCTTTTATCAGATAGTAAGGTGCTATTAGGAATCATGCCACGTTACGATTATACTTATTCACCTGACTTTACTTGTATGCGAACAACAAGTAAACATTGTTCCTTATCTCTAAAGATAGTCCAGCGAAAAGAAATAAAGTTTCATTTATAATTACTAACGTGATATACACTTACAGGTTGCGCTACAAGCAGACTATGCTAGTATTGCCAGTAATTTCAGGTTCCGCTAAGCAACAAGAAATTCTTTCTTAATTGTTGTACAGGGACAGAACACACTTTTGAGATGTTCTTTCGCCAACTCGCTTTAGTGAAGTAAAGATTTACACTGTCACATGTTATATTATTGAATTTAAGGTTCTATTCAATAGCATTTTGTCACTCTAATCAAGGATCACAACTATTCTCGGGTAAACAATATTATAAAAGCCAGTTTAGCTTGATAAAGCAGCAACATGCACGGATACTGAAAAATGCACACGTTTGTACGAGGCCAGTTATATCAACTTTCTACAGATGAGTAATTGTTTGCCTACCTTTGCCGTTATTAGTATCACCAGTCAGCACTTGGCTCACAAAAACAAACAATAATAACTTGTAGTACACAAATGAGTATCGGCCGGTAGCCATTTTAAGAATGCTGAGATAGTCGTCATACACATCATAGAATAAAAAAGTGTTACGATTCAGTGGGCATGTAATTATCATGTATGGCAACCTATCAAAATTAATAATGTAATGAGCCTAGTGTATCGTTCAGTCAGGAATCGATTAACATGTTTCACTTTCCTGTAGCGTTGAAGGGAAAAACGATTATAAAGTCAAACAGTTTAATTCATTTAGCGCAAAATGTTGACGACTGTCACAGATATTTCCGGCAATATTAGATATGCAAGCTATTTAAAGTCTTAGCTTCTGTAAATACAATTGAGTTTAAGAATTTCCATAAAGACAAAACCAACAATTGTGTCACACTCTAGCTCCTCAGAAAACACAATGATTCCAGTAAAATGGCTTTAATTTTTCATATGCCGTATTCATTTAGCTGTTCTTCAATATACTATGAAATTTTAATTTGAGATTCCTGCGTCACAAGCTAGTGTGTCTTTGAAAGAAACTGCCATAGATTCTCTTTTCGAAATGCACTTTTCTACGGTACCTCAAATGCAATTTTCCGAAGTCCTGACTTCAAAGCTATATTTCGTTGCGCAGGTGAAAGTTCATGATGATATTCCCTTTGGTATCCGGCGTTTACATGTCTGTAAACAGCGGATGCCAATAATGTCCGACTCGTTAACGACTTTATGTGGGCGGTACGATAACACTAATCTCTTAGCAGCATTGTGAAGCGTACACCGTTGCTATGGCTTTGATCGACACAACTCTCTCTCTCTTTAGATGCATAATCGTATTGATCAAATACCAAGCGGCTTATGAACTGGGAATTACAGCGTAGTTCTGATATTTCTCTCCTTTCCTCGATTACCCGACAAATCTTTATACTTTATACTGGGAATTACAGCGTAGTTCTGATATTTCTCTCCTTTCCTCGATTACCCGACAAATCTTTATACTTGCATAGAGTTACAAATAACAGAAGCCGACGTATTCTACTCCTTGCCGGGGTTATTGGTCTTCTTTTGACTAACATCTTTTCTTATAGCATGATAATTATTTCTATTCACAATTTTCTAAGTGATCTCAACCTGCTCAAAGATGAATGTTTGGAAGGTATGCTTTTATAGCTATACGTATTAGTCGAAGTTTTTCTTATGGGAGAACCGAACGCTAAACTACAATTGACAACCAATTTTCTATTAATTATATTGATAACACGATTGGAAATATTTTGGGATAATAGGATATTGTAGTAATATTGGTTTATTCAGTAAATTTACGCTCATCTACTCTTCTGTTTTTGCAATTCACATATTTTTAAGGGTAATCTGTAATATTGTAACTTTCAGCTACAAGGTACCCGACACTTTTAATAAATTTGCACAATAAATAGATTTCTACCATTTCAAAATGACAGATCCTATTGTTTTCTTTGAAATTGTCATTATTGTTTTGTCCATTCCCCAAGTTTTGGTAAT
>LD349472.1:106920-126577 GCA_001465055.1 Ptychodera flava
TATTTCACCAGCTACTTGAACTCCTTGTATTTTTTAAGTAGATAGAATAAAAAAATACAATTTTAACTATTTTACTTTGCCTTATTGAGGTACTAACTTCAAAAGTAAGAAATACCTTAGTTTCCTGAACATCTACCACACAATGAAAATTATAGTTTAGCAAAATAGAAGAGTTTACAATGTACTATCAGCAGTCAAACAAAATAGTGGTTAAAACTGTTCGAAAAATCGCAATTTGACAACCGTGACATATCAAAAACAGGTAAAGGATCAAAATTTGTAAGATTCAAAACATTCTGCAGAATTATATGATAAGTACAGTTTGCAAAATTTTTGTTTATTTCACTGTATTTACATTTGCAAAAAAAGCAAATTTGACTAGATTTAGTAAAAAGCAGTTAACTTAACTTTGTTACCAAGTAGATTGAACAAAATTAAGAAATTTACCTTAGTCTGTAGCAACAAATTATGGTCTGGTGCCTTATTTTTCAATGATTTTGACAAACTTTTCAAAATCCTATAAACCCAAAATATTTCCAATCGTGTTTGATGTTGATAGTGTCAGGAAAGAATTGATTTACATTTACTCTAGCAAAACGATTGGGTGTTATGGCATTCCCAGTATATTTTTGAGGGGATGTGCAAATGAACTACATGCACCTGTTCCAATTACCTTCTTATTCAACAGATCAATCAAAGACGGGAATTATCCTGATTTACGGAAACGTGTCAACATTATCCCTATTTCAAAAGTTGAAAATTACCGGCCTATTTCAATTATACAAAGTCTGTCAAAAATCTTTAAAAAAGATAGTTCAAAGGCAACTTTCACACCAGGTTTCTTATGCCCAATTACCAATAATACTAATAATAATACTTTACTTTATTGTCCAATCTAAGTGGAAAATTACCTTTGGCACCAGGCGTTAAAAAGCAAAACACTTCAACTACATAAAGAACAGTTACACAAAACGACAAACTACACATAAGCCAATCCTAAAATCCTCTGTTAAAAATGGAAGCTCTGTTTCCTGACGATAGTTATGACATGTTCTTATTTAAAATGGCAACAGAAGACGGAATGAACGATTTCTTAAAAACATTTTTCTTTGCTCTAGGCACCAATAATCGGCGACCCGAAGGTAAATATTGGAAATGACTATGTAATGGGTGAGATTTGTCATTCAAAATCAACAAGCTTTTCCTCCGAAGAGCCTGTGTGTACATTTTTTCCAGGTCATTGAATCGTACCCCAACTAGTTTGTTGCTGATATTAACAAGTCTTAATAATCTCGTTTTATCTCTGACGGAGAGATGGTCAAACCAAGAGATAATAATAAAAGTTAGCACACTCTCGATACAA
Organism: Ptychodera flava; assembly: GCA_001465055.1. NCBI lineage: Eukaryota > Metazoa > Hemichordata > Enteropneusta > Ptychoderidae > Ptychodera > Ptychodera flava. The sequence goes on from LD349472.1 coordinate 108,284, forward strand.
CAACGATAAACCGAAACTAGGACATGGGTGCTGACATTGAAATTCTTAAGTTTACGTAAAAGATACATGCGTTGCTGAGCTTTTTTGTAGATGTTATCGGTGTTTAACCTGAAACTGAGATCCTTATCTAAGTGTGAGCCCAAATACTTGAACGATGTCACAATTTCTACATCTTGACTGTCAATACGAATGGGTGTCATTTCATTTGATTTACAATTACCAAGAACCAACTCTTTCGTCTTAGTGATATTCAATGTGAGGAAATTATCTTTAAACCAACAACATAAGTGTTCTATTTCAGAAAAGTAGGTAGACAGTGAAGCTTCATTTTTCAGTCTGGCAACTAACGCCATGTCGTCGGCGAATTTTATCAAAGCTAACAGGTTATTTGAAAGCATGACATCATTCGTGTAAATTAAAAACAAAACGGGAGAAAGAACACAGCCCTGTGGGGCGCCCGTATTTAACGTTAGTTCACCAGACATGTGACCATTAACAATAACACGTTGTGGTCGATCGCTAAGAAACTGTCTTATCCAAAGCACGATAGTATGGTTGACCTTTAAATCTAAAAGCCTTTTGATCAACAGATGGGGCTGGATTGTATTAAATGCTGAGGAAAAGTCCATGAAGAGAATACGAATGTAATTTGTGGAGTTATCAAGATGGCTTGCAATCAGGTTAATGAGAGTTAAACTCGCATCTTCTACCCCTCTTTTGGGCTTGTATGCAAATTGGAAAGGGTCTAAGCGATCGGACACAGACGCCTTGAGCTGAGTACCTACTAATCTTTCCATACATTTGGCAATGATTGATGTCAATGCGACTGGTCTATAATCATTCAGCTGGTTTGGATTTCTTTTCTTAGGTACAGGGATTATATGTGATAATTTCCATTTCCATTTCCAATCAGCATGGCTTTGTTTCAGGTAGATCTCGTGTCATTAATTCATCTATTCTCCTGAAAGATTTCCTCTCAGCAAGTAACAGAAAATCACAATATAGTATTATATAAACTGATTTTGCTAAATAATTCGAGGGTATTAATCATACAGTATTACTCCATAAGTTGACGTCTTTTGTGTCAAGGGCACCTGTCTGAAATTGGTCAATTCATATCTTCATAGTACGCTAAACAGAGAGATTGTATAAGTGCACTTTCTGAGTTGATACATGTTGTTTCGGATGTTCCCCAGTGATCTCATCTTGATCCATTTTTATTTATTCTTTTCATTACTGACATCTGTGATAATCTCGCGTCACACTCGTTTGCCGATGACATGAAGATTTATGTAATGATTCAGATAATGACTCCTTAACGCTGCAATCTGATATCAACACAATCGTCAGCCGGTCTATACTGTTTCACTGAAGAGATATGTCCTTATTTTCCTTTACAAACTCGATACCCATGCACTGAGTAGAGTCAATGGCATGAGAGATCTCGATGTAAATATTGACCAAAGATTTATTCTTTTGTCCACGTAAATAACTTGATTCAGGGTACTAGAAAAACTCTTGGATGTATTATGAGGAATATTCATTGTATTAACAGTGAGCATGTTTTAAAATTGTTGTAAGTTACTATGGTAAAGGCCAAAGGCTAAACCTGAATGTGATTCTGTTACCTGGAATAAGTTAAAATCAGCTTGACAGAATAGACAGAGTACAGCATAAATTTTTAACATTGCTATATAAAATAATTACTGATTTTTACGGTGATTTCATCTAATTATTCTGCAATATTTAGAATTTATAGTCATTAAAATCAAGGCGAACTATTTTTTATATAATATACATTTTTTACAAATGCATAAATGCGTTGTTTCATGTCAATATTGCAACTTCTTTTCTCGGTCTTCATGTAACAAGGTTTTTAACTCGGCGTACTACTTTGTTTCATGTGCCATTCGGTAGAGTCGATATTGTTCGTGACTCTCTATTTAGAAGAATTCAGAAGACAATTTAATTTCGTGATTAACGACTGCAATGAAATAGATTCTTTTTTTCTGTAACAATCTACTTTAGACGGTTTTTAACACATTTTTAAACGTTTTTTCTCATTATTTGTTAAAGCTTGTATGTCTTGTCTCTGTGTCCTAACTCTGTTTCTGTATTTCTTCTCACAATCTTCTGTAAATGGCTTCGCCTGTGGAATCCATTATTCATAAAATAATAACATAACAATAAAAATAAATATCTTGAATTATGCGGAAAGCGATAGTTTCGCCTTTCTACATGTTCAATAGGTGTTCATTGAGGTGCGAAACTATAATTTAAAACGTAGTTGGGTGTATCCTAAGTCCATTAACTGTGAAAAGACGTTAGACTATAGCTTTCGCAAATGTTATATGGAAGCCAATTGTGTGATAGCAATGAGCAAAAATACCGCTGATTATTTCAAGTTAATACAAAATTTTCACAGTCATTTAGGTGTCTTGTGAAAATACAACAATAAGCCGAAGCAAATCAGTGCAGATAATTTATTACATTGCAAATATGGTGAACACGAGGCAGTATTACAACAATGAATAATGGTAATGTAAAGATGTGGAATATTTACATTTGATGTCAAATACAGTCCTCTCTAACAAAATCCCGCAGTGAGTATGGCTGAACTCAGTTGTATATGTTACTTGGGTTAAAATGACTTAATACATCAAACCTCCTAGCAAATGTCTTATTTCAAAACGAATAACTTGTTTACTTTTTCCAGTTGACTTCTATTTCTCTTTCTCCGGCATTGCTGTAATTGTGTGAGTTTAAACCCTGACGTCTCATAATTATTTCACTTACCTAGTACTTTTTTTCATAGTCATTCAATCGGCTAGTGTCCAGAGAATAGCGCTGCTTTTAGTATAAATGTAGCAGATTAAAAAGAGACTCTTTGAAAATGTAAAAAGGCTCAGAGTTGTATTAACTAACCTAAGAGTATAAGTAGTGGAAAGATAAATTTGTTTACAAAACACATGTAAACATATTACTTAAATAGACAGCTTTGACTCTCAACCATATCACAAATTATCAGATCAGAACTTTCATATCAATACTCGCCCTCCTGCTTGAAATGAAGGGCGACCGCTTCACTTCTATTTATTTGTTCACTATTTGTATCGCGGGTCCACCACGAATAGGTTTGCGACGTGAATCGTAAACATATGTAGATACGGGATTATACAAGTAATACATCTGTGAAAAACATACAAAATCGATAATGACATAAATGGTGATATTCATATTGTTTGAGTAACATATCGTCAAATCTTGTAAAACGATCAAAACATTAAATGTAATTTTGCATACATGAAGTGACATGAAATGTTCAACTATTACATGATTGAATATAAAGTGACATTAACAGCAAAACAAAGTTTTAAAAAGTTACAAAATAATACCAGTTAACACTTTAGATCCACTTTTGGTTTTAAATATCTCTGAACCTTCTGAATTACACATCGAAATCTCCGATGAGTATCGTAGTGAATACCTGTGTAGAGATTTATTGAACATGGACAAACACTCATAAGTTCAATATATGGGTAAAACAATAGAAGTCCTCAACCAAATTTGTTATTAAAGACAGGGATAAAGCGGTGCAAACACAACAAGAGTCGTGTAATCGCAATCCAACTTTCAGCTTTACTGTATGAATGTAGATGTTTCATGATTATTTGACTGGACATCGCTAATAATGCATGTTTGAAGGTGACCATGCCAACATGTTCCGTCAGATGTCGAAGTAGCGCTCTTGCAATCAGGTTTCGCAAATTGTTGAAAGGAAAGGATTTTATCAAAAAGTTTTTGCATCGCTGTAAAACTGTACTTTTCTAACATGTCAATTGCGTTTGTCCACAGGAATGTCATATTTCATGATCCTTAACTGTGACATTAAGCGAGTTTTGTTCAAACTATTCATCATATCGAGAAATCATTGCGTTTATCATCGCTTAAACAAATATGACGTCAACCTAGTCTAAGATGTCTTCCAGCACTATTTCCTGCGTCTTGGCAGTTTTTATGTTGTGTCCTTGGTCCAAAGCTGTCTTTGTGCTTCCACAGTCAACCTTTAGAGCGACGGCATTGAAAAATATATATTATGATATTTAAGTCTTCTATCAGCATTACTTGCTTGTATATATATATATATATATATATATATATATATATATATATATATATATATATATATATATATATATATATGTGTGTGTATATATATATATATATATATATTCCATAAATTATGTCTTTTGATCTGTTTGTGTTATTTATCAACAAGTGATGTGGAGTGCGCATGATATGTTGTTATCAAACACAAGGATAAAGTGGTACTAACATGATGAGTAATCAAGTGGCCCATCCCATGATGAATGATATAAACAGTTAGGTTTTTGGTATTTGTCAGTCTTTACGGCAAGGTTTGATGGTTGTCTTTCACTAGCGTATACTTCTTCCGTTCAAATATGTTCCTTTTTATATACCCTTTTGTATATTAAAATTGCAAATCATACAATTTGTACATGTGCAGAGACGTAATGAAATGATATACAATTCGAAATTATCAGAAAATGTAAAAGTACCGTATGAACCGATTTTGATTTCATGGACCTTACCTCAACAACTGAAACTTTTGATTGCCGTAATCGAAGATCAAGGCAACTACATTTTACATGTAAAACTTTACTCAAGGTTTCCTTCTGAATGTTCAGCCTTTCCTTGTCCTCTGTCTCAAAGTCTTCCAACGCCTGTCTGAATTCTTCACTTTTTTCAAAATATCGAAGTCTCAGGACTATCAAAATCTGCAAATATTGGAGCAAAAACTGCCGACATACCAAAGAACAACGTCACAGTTGGAATTTCAAAAGAACATGTGCAGTAAAGATATTCAATGTCTTGATTGTGCATGAGGGAACCCTTTTTACTTTTAAAGTTATTTTTTCTCAAAGCTATTTACGGGACCTGTGATACTCGCCAGTTTTCAAAAGGCTAAAGATCAGGATCAAACAATTTTGCCATGATAGGAAGTATTAACACTACTTGTAAATAGGATGAGTGTTAGTAAAAGCTCCACAGAACGTATTGCTCGGTACAATATCGCTGGTATTATATAGACTGCGTGGATTTTATATTTCACAACATCATGACAGTGCTCAATTGCATATTTATTTGACCTTCCCGTCTTGTAAACATCAATCTGGGAGATCAGGTGAAAACAGTTAACATCTGCATCGTCTTCGACGCCGAGTATATATGAATAGTTGGATTTCAAGGAAGAACGTGTATCTATTTTAAATCATGATTAATCTATTAACATACGGCCAGTCAAAATCTCTTGAAAGTAAAGAACATGAACGGTACCCACTTCTTGATTTGTAGCGAGGAATCCAAGAAAAAATACAGAACCCTGTAAATAGGAAAATTAAGAACGGGAAGTGTTATCTGCAGCTGCAAATCATAAAGTTCACCAATAAAAAAATGAAAAGACAAATATTAAAACTGTACTTTATTGGATCATATTTCTAGGTTATCTCAGATCTCTGACCCTAGACCAAGCCCACTGAATGCCTGTGGCTCACATAAATACATCATAATGGAACAATATATTTTGATGCGGGCGAGCGTTTATACGAATTATAAAACGTAAAATACAGTAACGTAGTTAAAATTTTATGCTGATTCTGCCAGGAGGTGCAGGTATCACTCAATCCATCAAACTCTCATGTGTTAGACCCTGTGTGAAAAGCACGTTACAAATAAATAACCTAAAGGCTTCTCACGGCTGTCGAAAAATAACTAACAGCTTATTTGAACGTCTGCAATATTATGACCATGCGGGCCGTTCGTTTATTCCATGTTAAGTAGAACAAGACTATCGGTAGTATTATTAGGCGCCCTAGTTATTCTGCCAATTATTATTGACCGGAGTTTCTGACGAAGTAAATATTAACGTGTTTTCTATAGCATTTGTAACAAGCCTCTTTAGGGTAGTATGTGCCTCGAAAGTGAACGACTTGAACTTGTGCTCAAACTTTCCTACATAAAACTTTCAACCATTCTCTCACTACATCAACCATAAAAATCAGAGGTCACAATACAAAGTTAATTGCCCAACATTTTGCGATATTTGAAACTCCAAATGCCCGCCATCCCTGCCCTTATGCCATAGGGAAAAATTAAATTTAGGATTTTCGAAAAACTGAGAAAGTGAAAGTTTTTCTTTGTCCTACAGCTTTAAAATGAGCCTCCACAAATGGTAGATCAGAGAAGACTTTTAGGATTTGAGACTCCGAATATCTGTCTTAGAGGCGTGTTTTTTAGCTTGCTAAATTTGGTGTTTCATTTCTATATGTGCCGCTACAGCAATAAACCCCATGAGTTTATAACAAGTACATTTTGCTTTTTTGTAAAGTCAGGCTTAGGAACGTTGATTGAGACCCATATCACGACAACATCTTCGACAATTACTGCTGGCATGGGATAAAGTAGTGCAGTATTCCTCAAGAACGACGGTACAACATTTATAGACTTACCTCTATGAAAATCAAACATGCTAGGACATACTTAAGTTCGACAGAGCTATCTGTTATTGCCACTGCTGCATGGACGCATCGGCCACAGGTGATAATGACATGGAGTATCATTGACGATTCAAGCTTTCTGCTGTATAATATATTATAAGAAAACAGTGCCATAGATCAGAGCACAGCCTAGATTAAAACATGTTTGTTCAGAATGTTATGCAAAGAAAATAGATTAGATGCACAACACAGATTTACATATTTCAATACACCTTCTTAAGGCTATGATATACATTGTTTTAGTCTTTATGTAAAAGTTGACTATGAACTCTTGGCATTGAAAAGTTTGCCGACAATGTAAAAAAGATTCTATAAGGATTAATGTACATTAATGAAGATCACAGTGGAAACATGGGAATATCATAATTACAAATGTACTGGTGCTTACCATAATATCTTCTCCTCTGGACCGTTGTAGACTTTGATCAGTTCGGTCAACATTGTGTAATCATACAAATATACCAAAATTGTAACCTACAATGATACAAAAAGTGTCCGTTCTGATGCTTTATTCAATTTCATACACATGAAAAGTCATTTTCCCGTGGACAAACCACAAACAAGGTTCGCCCCAAGAAAATGTCTCCTGTCCCTCTTTGAATTATTACGAAATTTAGCGAATGCATTACTCGAAAATTAAGAGGGGGAATATTGGAGAAAGTTTTTGCTTTTGTAGGTAAGAAAGAAGTAAATATGTCAATTTTTCTGAGACCGTCAATCAAAGGCCGTATTTTAAATGCAATAATATTTTTTTCAGGCTGAGCGTTGATAAACTGCTCTCCGCAAGGGGTACGGATATACGTTAGTTCGAAAACATAATTGCAAGAGAATATCTTATCAAAAGCATTTACTCACCATGGCAACAAGCAGAGCTAGCGTATGAATAAATATATGAATAGCGGAAGAGTGGAGAGACAAACAACTGTAATAACAAAAACACCGTCTTTCACATTTAGTGTATTGAAATGTGTGCGCTTTACAATATGCTCACGCTTGGCAAATATAATAAAACGTTGATTTTAGATGAAAATGTATAATACAAATTTCATTTATGGCTTCAAAGACATATTTCTTTTAAATGCGACGGCTTCTACATTGATCCAAAGGATAATATGTACAGGGAGCGACATCTTTGTGTCGACTACAGCTTTTAGCTTTGTCTGCCTTGCTGTCGCACTCAATAGCGGCGCGCCATTGAACAAATCGCCGGACATTAGGGTAAATATAAATATCCCTGTAACCACAAGTCAATACATACTTTTGTTGTTTTTTGTGGCCAATCAAGCTCATTTATAGGTCTGTTACTGCTGTTTTAAATTGTCCTCAGAATAATCCATAAATATGAGCATCCTAGTTCCTTAAACGTTAGAGTGAAGTTGCAATTCGATATGGCACAAGGTTCTCCACAGGGGATTTGTCTCGTAGTCAATCCACTAACTATATACTACTAACTCACTATCAACCCTCCGAAATGTTTCCCAAAGCTACATGAACGTACGCACCTTATTATACATTTAAGAACGTTCCCACCAATATATTCATCTACCATCCCTACAACCCACCTATCTAACTACCAGCCTATCTTCCTACAAGTAGACTATCCATTTAATAACGTTCCCACCAATATGTTCATCTACCAACCCCACAATCCACCCATCTAACTAACTGCCAACCTATCTTCCTACCAGTAGAATTTCTATGACAGGAACTACGTTGATAATTTTATATGCTAAATAATGGTTGCAATTACCTTTGCAGATTTATGTTGGCATGGTACTCTTCGTTCAAAATCGCGAAAGCAACACAAGGCAGTGCCCAACCGCAAAGAGAGTAGAAGAATCTGCAAGATAATGAATTACGCCTTTCATTGCCTTTTCAATAAATTGCTTAGTTTTCAAACATATTTTCTTTATATTTAGCCACATTGCCAAATTATTTCACAACTTTCGCCTAAAAGTTTTACCTAGACTAGTAAGTATCCTTTACACAATATACTTTAGTGCACAGCCTTTTGAATTTGCACCTTTTAGCACGTTAAGTTTGAACAGAGAGGCTAGATTACCAGTGCAAAATGTTTACACCACTTTCAATTGCAATATTAGTAAAGTTAAATTTGCATTACTCATTTAGAAAATGTAAAAAACTGTAAGAATGACTACCTGGCACTTGTACGTCGATACATGTAATGCTTCAGACGGATATAAAACTGAATACTAAGGTTCATCATCCATAAAGCGTTGCTGAGTAGTGCAAAGTGGCTGAAGGCCGCCATCAGTCGACAATAGTTCTACATGCAGGCAGACATTGGCGTGATTAAAGACGGACAGGAACAAATAACAAAGACCAATAATAATGAAGCAATGATGATGATGTACATATGCTCTCTTTACGTATTGGAACTTATAAATTCAAAAAATAGGGGATACGGGCGGATGCTGAAGCCCTAGCATTAACAATAGAATTTGTGACAAATTTTCTGCAGGCTAGTGCTTATAATTTCTATTTGTTTAGTCCTTCTGCCAAGGAAATCAAAATAAGTATTTAAGTGCATCTGTTGTGATGACACCAATGATATAACTTTCAACTTGACATGAGGAAATGACAATGTACGCCTGTGATGTAGCGATTTATGTTGTTTACCCTTCTATATTCCTAATGCAGTCAAAAGTCAGTCTATAGTAGAGAGAAAAGATGTTGCATTTCTAATAAGCAGCATAGTCGGGATAGAAATATTGCCCAAAAAAGAGAGCGACTTATTTACTGTCAAATAAGCTCTTTAGAATATTTTCTTTCTATTGGGGTTTAGTGCGATCTATTCGGAGCGTATTGTTATTGATTATATAGTGGCTATCAATCGATCAACAATCATGCTCTTAAAATAGAATATCATTCTGTGAAGCAACATATATCTTTCTTGGTTACGAGAATGAAAGAACCCAATCGAAAGAATAACGGTGACAGATGTCATTTTTAACAACTCTGACCTGCATAATTTTTGAAAAACGTAAGACTGCCATGCATAGCAAGCAATTCTGTATAGATGTTCAGTCGATAGCAATTGTACCTTATACTTTAGAGTACTGTACTTTCTCAATGGCGTTTATAATTGTAGACCGAAACCAACAAAACAGACAAATAAATGAATAGACTGACCCTAACACCAACTTTCCAAACATTTGTCGTATCAGGAACTTACAAAGCACTCACATATAAGAGGCTGTGAACGATAGTAGACTTTCAGATTGATAAATAGCAGTGTTCTATGTAAATTTCTACCTTCTGTTTCCAGTTGTCAACGTTTGCGTCCATAGCAACCAAGACTGGGAAGAAAAAAAATGACACCAAGGCCTGCCAAAGCACCACGTAGAAATCTGATGTTAACCTAAAGTACAGAGTAAAAAAATGAAAATGCTATAGTTATGAATGGTTTTATCGATAACGGCTATAGGACGCCTAGTGTCTGCCAATGATTTTGTGGTCTTTGCCCGGAAATGTATCACTTATACAAATGGTCACTACTGGCATCGATGACATTTGTCTGTAGATTAAAACCACTTCCTATTTGATTTATGGATTGATACATGGGTGGTGCCGTATGTGATGCAGAATGTGCTTACTATTTTCAAGACACCTGACATTACTTCTCGGTTGTCTTTGCCAGAGGTCTATATGCATTTCTTTTATGGATTTGTCTATGTTGTATGTACCGGTATTGTTTGTTGTCTATCGGTGCTGTGCTGTTTGCGTTCGTTATATCGAGTTCGTAAATATGAAACTTATAACCATAATAAAGATTATGGCATTGTTCTTAAATGTACAACATTGCTGTTTGTTGCCGGGCGATCTCAAAAAATCAAAACTTCCAAGAAAGAAAAAAATGCCTGGTCAACTTCTATTGACGGACGAGGTCCTCTAACTTATAGCTATGTTAAACATAAAACATTTTTGAACAATTTTGAATGCTGTATGCTCACCTTGCCATAAATATCGCAACGAAGCATATAACGATGAATGCTGAAGATAGCGCGCAGCTTATTGTAAGTATAATGTCTGCAGCACTTTCTAGAAAAGGCTGTGGAAATGACAAGATGAGATAAGGCGTTTATGTACGCGGTATATTGAAATAATAAAGCATTGAATGGAAGCTGTAATGGACATAGTTCAACCTACCGACCAGGATACGTTATTTCATTAATGAATTTCGAGTATGATTGTTATGTACTATGTACGTAAGCAAACGTGCACAAGAGCAAAGGTATCTCTGCGCAGGAAAGATGGATGTTAAGTACAGAATTATAGTATGGAAGTTGTGAAAAGCACTGAAATAATTTTGAATAATAACAAATATTACTTCAAGTATAAAGAAATAATATTGCTACTTAGGTTTTTCTGCATTTTTGATATGTCGAAATATTCAGACATAGCCCGAAGACCTGTTTAGTAACAGCTATCAGTACTTTGACTTATAAGTAGGGAGACTGACAGACAGACAGACAGACAGACAGACAAAGAGAGCATAATCGTCCTAAAACACATATACAAACTTTAGGCTCTTTCCCCATGGTCATGATGACAGCAAAGTTACCCAAACGTGAACATTTGCATTCTACGTAGTCCCATGTGTCGTGGACACCACGCTCTGTCAAACTGCAGATATGTGTACGCCATATCCTGAGGGAAAATAGAATGGGGTAAAATATGAAAGTGGCACTTAATAAATAATGTATGGTGCGTGTTACACTCTTGTTGCGTGAGATGCTTTTAACGTAGAATACCTTTCTATATGTACGTAATTGTCCGGTATGTCACAATCATTGTAATGAGTTTCAATCACAATTCGTATTCGTAGACAAGAAAAAGCCGATCTTAAATACAGGGATACAAAATAATGCTCAAATGATAAAAATATGCCAAAAAAATTTCAAAATACACTTTCTATACAAAACTGACAAAGCATTTCAAAGTTAATATAATGTAAATCAAGTTGGTACAGTGTCTAAAGTAACGGTTCACACTATTTGCACCTTTAAAACATATGGCCCGAAGTACAGCGGACACTTCGTTAGTACTCTTCGCTCATAAGATCATTGCAAGCCTAGCAGAGGCAGGAGGCAGAAATTGCATTTGTTTGAAAGTATACCTGTATGAATGTGTTTATGATCTCAATAAGGTATATGAGTTATGCATACAACTAACAAATGTGAGACAAATACAAGATCATATCTACCTATCTACTTGCAATGGACGATTAGATTTTATTCTCATTTAGAACATTTCGTAAGCATATAAGTTACTTAACTACGTATTTATCATCTCACCGCATATTAATCATAAACTCTATAGGTAGAGCTCTACAAACATATAAGCTACGATGAAAAGTTTTTGTAGTGACAAAGTTTTAATCTGAACCACGGAATAAATTGCTAGCTTCTTACCCATATGTAGCTCCTGTGTCTATGCTTGAGCATTTGGGAGAATATCCTTCCTATTGAATAAATTACGGAAATGTTAACATATTTAGGTCTTCTACATATTGCAATTGCTTCTTAGAGATAATGAAATTTCCGATTTAAAGAAACTGTAATCGACATAAGCAAAGTCATTTATAACATTAAAAAATAACAATCATACCTCTTTTACATAAAATCTCAAATGAGCATCTATATCAAAATCCTTTCTATGCTTTGGATAGACTGACACCGATATGACAGGCGTGTTCACTTTCTCAATTTTCTTCACTGCAGTGATAGATTTCACCCACTGTCGCTCTTCTGACCTGTAGATTAATAGAAAACTGAATATAAGGACATTCTGTAGGCATAAACATATGACATCAAACAAAATTAGGAAAAACTGTACCATTAAAGTAGCTTTCCATCTTTGTCGGGGTATTTTATGTCGTAAACACGAAAATTTGTTTTTCCTCGAAAAGTATTCATGTCAAGATCATCATGTGTGTGTTGCGATCAGGCGTAGAAAGGTGGATTGTACCGTTTTTCTCATAGGGTAGCCTCTCCCAAAAATGGCAACTTATTAGTATTAGCGACACAATGTACAAGCAGACAAGGCCAGACTTTTTGAAATTTTCGACGATCAAATTTCAAGGTTAGTACGGAACACAAATAGCTGCATATACATGTATCGCGTGTTACAATCTAGATCATGAGTAACGGCAGGACCTGTCGTTATTGGCAAATGAAACTGATGAAAAACGTCACGGTATAATTCGCTTTTCAGATATCGCCAACGAGTTTTGTTCATTTCAATTATCCTCAGACTAGACAGTAGTTTTGATCAGAATAAAATGGTAACATTTGCCAGCAAAATCTGAGTCCGACGAGTCGTGTCAGCGAGCCGTGTATTTGTTGTTGCTTTTTCACCACATATATAATATTTTATGTTAGACATTTCTGCGCATTTAAAAAAATACATGTGGATACATTTCGTCATGTTTGGGACAACCATTGAATTGTTCATGTCAGCCAAATATACTCCAAAACTGTTTTCACTACAGAAATGTTGTATAGAGTGAAACTATTGTCCCAGATTGTTTCTCTAATAGGTTTGTCAGTTTTTGTATTAAGATTTATAGAGTCGAATAATCGCTGATTAATCACAAGGCATTGTTAGACTTATCGGTTGATAAACTTTAATTCAACACTGTGAACAAAGGCCTTTTTCAATAATCGTAGGCACATTTTGTAGTCAGTATTCTGAAGTGCAATTACTTGTTGACACCTAGACAATTGCCCCCTTCCGCTTTCTTTCCACTTTCTCTAAAATCTTCTCTACAATTCACCGCCCTTTAATTTCCTTGATCAAACAAAACCATTCATGAAACTAACTTTCAGGTGAAAGATACTTGTTAGGCAAAAATACACAACATGACAGCAAAAATTCACGTTTGAAAATAAGTCGTCGCAAAGGTGGAAAGCTTCCTTTAATCCACTCTAAATATTACATCTCAAAAGTAAAAGCTATACAATTAAAAAGGTTGAGTTCCAAAAACGTGTCTGACCTTGCTGTAGCATGATCCGTTGGCAGAATGTCTCCAGGATTTCGATAAACATAGGTTATTACCGCAAGGGGGGTATCTAAATATTGAAAAACGGACAGACATCTGATTGATTGTCTAATAAAATGGGTTGGTCACGATAGAGCTATATAAAGTGACCAGCATTTTTAAATTTTGCTTTTCGGCTGGCTGAGACCCAATAAAAACGTTACTTACTTCAACGATAATATACTTACGATTATTATAGTGAAGAGATGTTTCTGTCTACACATTGCTTTTATCCACAAGGTAGAGTAGTAGTACATTTTCAGTACGTTTGTTCTTAAATGCTCAAAAATTATGAAATTGATATGAAATTCTATCAGACAGGAAACGGATGATAAGTGTTGCTTAACTATATATTCAGAAAGATTCCGTAGGTCCATGTAAAGAGAACTAACACGTATAAGTATCAGTGATGGATTCTTAATAAATATGCCTCTTATATCTTATCATTTGCCAATATCTTTTTAATATGTGCAACACAAAAACCACTACTCACATTGACTTGCCTTTGGAATTGCAGATAGTAACTTGAATATTTGGTAAATTAATTGAAATAACCAGACGTACTTCTATATCAATCCGTGTTTAATCTTTTGGAAAAATGTGTTTATATAGTGTAATTAAAGTACTAACTATTCTTTGGACATTCACTGAGTAAACGGTGGCATCAAACTATTTCACATGCATAGGGCATAATAGGAAAGTGTGTAGGATGTAATAGTATTTACAGAATACTTAATACCTAATGAAAATGTAAACATTAAAAAAATAAAATTCTTGGTTATTATGGTGGCCGAAAATGCTGTTTTCTATGAATACTTATACACAGATTTTTTTCTTTGAAAATTGAATTAAACTTGTATGTACCGGTATATCTCGAAGAATTTATCTTTTCAAATGTGCTCAGGGGTAGCTTCACGTAGCTCTCCGGGACATCTGTACCGTTCACTTGCAGTAGTCGCCTGTTTGCTTTAATTGATATTCCAGCAGTATCAACTATGTATTCTTCAGTTGGTTTTACAAAAAACGCTTTCAGACCTGAGGTAATTAAAAGTAATTGAAACAAAATTTTCTAAAGATCCAATGAAAAAGTCATCGTCGGAAGGCAAACATTAGGCTTAATATAATATGACTGTTCCACGGAACTTAATTTTCGAACATAGCAACGGTCGTGAAGTCGGTAAACTCACCTACTGTACCCCTTGACAATGTAATATCTTGTCCAGACCGAGACATTACTTCATACACTGTGTCACTAAATGGTCCAAAGGCAGTGAATAGCCCAACAACTCCATCTTTTGGTCCATGCTCCTTTTGAAATTATAGGAATCAATTACAGATCTTAGAAAATGAAACAGAGCACAGGAAGAAGACCAATATAAATCCATTCTGCTGAAATTGTCTCTTTACGGCAATATTCTGATCGTCCGTTTGTCTTTGGAAGACAGTGTAATGAAATTAATGTTGTTGCCCAAGGGAACAAAAAACTATTTCAAAAGAAGCAAGGCTTTCTGTATATACCCATCTATTCACAGAACGCAATCGGCTCACTGGGCAGATAAAACTAAATTTTCCCAATAGTACGGCAGTCGCTTTAAACACAGAGGGACTATTCGTCTTACATAATTATGTGTGTTAAACACTTCAGAGCTCGAACCTGATAAATTTGCTTCCATAGCTCTTCGAGATCAAGGGAAAGGAGTCGGGCCTGCCTCTCTATGAAAAGCTGAAAGGTGAAATCATCAATTTAGTGAAATTATCTTATCAAAAGTAAATGCAAGCATGCTTACACGAGGCCTCAATTTAAAAAGACTATGTAGTCAGGCAAAATATAGAACGTCTTTATCAAATTAGGAGAAACTGGATAAGCCACGATGAGGTTGTGCTTGATTAATCTGTTACGTATATGCAATGCCATTGTAAAACAATTATATTGTTTGCTTTTTTGTGTTTAACTTAAAGTTTTTGTTGATGATGTTTTGAACTGATGTACTTCAAATGCATATTATGATGCCTAGATTCGCAAATAGTGATCGCCTCCAGACCAAGACTTTATAATATCACACAATTAATAGCTAATTGCAGAATATTTGCATATCAGTAGGTACTCAACCTTAGAACAAATCATTGTAATTTTTCAAGGTATCAAAATTGCTACCATAGTTTACAGAACTGGCTATCTTCACCTCGATATACTTGTTCATGTCATTTACACTCGCACTTTCAAAAGAGGAAACTTCTACAGCTGTATTGAGCAAGACTTCGCTTATAAGCAGCATATCTCCTGCATAGATCAGGTTATGATATTCGGAGACGTTGGCAAGAGAATCCAACACAACGACCACGTCGGCGACACCAGTTATTTCGGGAACCTTTGAATGCAAAATAAATGACATTTTATAGGTGTTTCATACTTTATGAAAAACGGGATAATTGTCTAGAATATATGTTAACACATCATCCAACATTCACGGCTTTCTTGTATGAATGAATGTCAATCATCATACCTTTTGAGCTATCTTCAGCAATTCCCTCGATTTACATTCACTCGTATCTGGCGTGTCCCACTCACCATTAATTTTGCAAAACCGTCTCATCAATCCTGAAGTTCGGCATAAAATCAAAATACCGGGGATAAGAAACTACTGCACAAGAATCATCTGTGATGATAAATCATAACTACCCTCGCAATCAACTAACACAACTTTGCTGACATCCTCATGTATGGAGGAGGATTATGTCTGTTTGGAAGGATTGCAAGTACTTCTGTTTCGGGAATTGTCAATCGTGAATACGCCTAATGCAAAAACAGTATCATTGAACATGTGACCTCATTCCATTTGCTCTGCATCAAAACACTTATATCAATGTATAGTTCTGCGTTTGTAGTTCACATATACATATTCCATTTGAACGTGAATCAATCAGCTATCACTAACTATCGCTGTATTTAAAAGGAAAATATAAGAAATAGATATAAGTTCATACATCAAATTCGTTTAAAATACCAAAAAATTCGTTATCCAACTTTGTACGAATGTTGCTTGTCGTAAGTCGACAGCTTGACAATTCTTGGCTTAATAGTGACCAGGGGGTACGAAGTTGAAATTCGAGGAACTCAACCACTTTGTTTATTGCCCGATGAAAGGTTGGAAGATGTTTTACATACCTACACTTCCACTAGGACAAGGAATCCATGATGAGTGTCGATTTGCTTCAGTTGTTTCCCAGATATTATTAACATTATCTGAGCAATGTTTGCCTTCTGTATCTAAAGCAAAAAATGCGAGTGGAATTTGCATTCATGGATAAGTATTGGAGCAACATTAAAGGGAATGATGTATTCCATCTTTATGTACTTCACTATATACGGTAAAATTGTTGCTTATAGTAGGTGATTTTTTCTGCTCGTGACAGGGTATAAAATTGTTCGTTCAGAATTACATGTCTTCAATCCTTTCACCCAGTAATCATATCAATAATGATACAGAGACCATAAGTATTCGCACCCTATTCTTTCACTCATAACAGAAATCATTTGACATGAATTTTCAACGAACACTAAGCACATACAGACTTTGTCGTGATGTTGGACTTTGTTCTCGAATTCTATCCAGTGGATTGGCACGCACAGTCCCTCCATATCAATGAAGCCGTCCCGACAGAGGCATTTGTAGCTACCAACTGTATTGTAGCATCTCCGTTCTAAACCGCAGTCATTTTGGTCTGTTTTGCACTCATCGATATCTGTCGATAAAGCATAGGCTTTATCAATTAAGCACACAAAATACATACCAATCTTGCGACTGTAAAGGCCAAAAATTATTTTTTCTAAATGAAATAAGCTACACGCCCTTACCTACACAACTATTGTGATGAAAATCAATAGCTCCGTTGATACAAATACTTGAAGCTGGACTTGAAGTTGAGTTATCCACTTCCCTTCCTTGTGGGCAAGTAAATATCACAATTGATCCATGTGACACACGGAAAGCACCCACTTCTTCGGATTCGGTAATGTTTAAAAGACACGACTTCCCGGTACCAGGGGAGGTACTGACACAAGACGGGCTAGCCTCTTCACTTCTTTGTCCCGGGGTTGCAACTGGCGCATCTGTTTGCAGGTTCGTTGAAACCATCATTATATCAGAGCTGGAATCGTCCTCCACAGTTCTAGTACCAATTTGAGTCGTTGGCAAACTCTCGGAGGAATAAGCAGCATTTTCCTTATTTGTGGAACTATCATGAACTGTGGAAATTATCTTTACGGAAGGAATTGTTGTCCGTGCGTCATAGTATTCCTTCCACTTTGGTGCCGTTTCTGGGAAGTAATAGTACGCAATGTGGAGACACATAGTATCTTGGTAATCAATACATCAACAGGCACGTCAGATTCAAGGTCTTCGTCTGACTCGGGAAACCTAAAAAACCTTACGTTAAGACACACGAGATACCAGACTCAAGTATTGTTATAAGAAGATTCATTTATATGTAAGTGAGCATTAGGGCTTCAATATTATGCTCATTTTCGTGCACTGCAAAACAATCTAAACGTTTTACACTATCACACATGTTGCAATCACTAGACACAAAGGGTGTCCGTCTGATGATCGATAACGGACATTCTGAGATTATTTGAATATATATATATATATA
>LD349472.1:126781-138952 GCA_001465055.1 Ptychodera flava
ACATACATACATACATACATACATACATACATACATACATACATACATGCATGCATACATACATACATACATACATACATACATACATACATACATACATACATACTTATAGATTGAAGTGTCGCTGATATTATACAAACACTGCACATTCAAACGAAAAGATATAACTTCAGCTTCAGACGGAAATTTTCGTAGTCAGAATATCATGGCTAAAAGACTCTTTTCCGGTAGCACTGTTTCTGTCACGATCGTCAACAAAAGTGGCAAAAGAGTCGAGTGGGAAACTGTTTTTACTGAGACATGCTAATTCTTTATGTGGTAGAAACCACAGATACAGAGTCGGAAAAATCATATCATCTGTACTACCCAGTCACGTAATGCAAAATTTGTAATGTAAAATTTGTACGTTGCAGTGGCATGGCATTACACAAAATTGCTTTGTATTGTCGCCATGTTATTGACGATCACACGTTCACAATGAACTGTTATCGCTTTTCTTACCTTTCTGTCTACGCCTACCAGTCTGAACTTGGGACGCCAACATAAACCATACAATCAGTACAGAACTGATGAGTGAGCATCGGAAGGTAGTCATGTCTGCAGAACATATGCGCTCCGCGCCTTGCCCAGTGAGAATGAGCTCTGATCTTGTGCGCAAGTGATTATATTGCGTTGGACTACGATCAAAAATTAGATGCGGTGAAAGCGGTTATTAATAAAGATGTTTACTATGTTAATGGAAACCAATATTCGAGGAATCAATTGTTTCATTGTTTACCCCGAAAAGTTATTAATTTCGATAAGTTTGTTGGGTCAATTCGCTGTAAGACGGGGTCATGTCTTTGTTGTGAAAGATGACTATTCGTGTCGACATTTCTTTTGATCAGTCTATAAAACAGAGTGTAGAAAAGAAATAACCATACATTTTCATATGACCGACTTTCACTGCTTACCCCTCTTGTTGCTATGCAAAGAAATGTTATGATCTCTCTTATACGGAGCTTCGTCTATGTCAAGAATATTAATGTCTCCATAGTGATCACAAGCTTACCTATTGTTCATTTTCACTCAGTAACAGTTGACTTTAAAATGCCCTCGGGCTCTAAATTTTTCAAAAATATAATTATTTTCTCTCGCACCATTTGTGGAACCATATTAAGGTTTTCGAAAAAAAAATCTTACTTTCTTGGTTTTCTGAAAATCGAAGTTGTTATTTTTCCTTATGGGGTTGACACAGAGATGGTGGCCATTTTGAATTTACAAATATCGGGAAATGTTAAGTAATTTGGTTATCTGCACGGTGATCCCTATTTTTTATTCTTCATTTGGAATAATTAAATGGTTGAGGATTTTAATGGAGGAAAGTTTTGAATAGAGGTGATTGCTGTACAGTTTTATAAAATACTATCCGTCCCCGATGTCATCGCAGTATGATTTTTTGTTTAATTTCAAGATACAAAATGTTTTCATACAGTCTATTCACAATTAATACGGCGATTTCTTACATAATATAATGTTCCACTTGAGAAAGCTAAAACCTAATCGAAAGGTAGTTTGTGTACTGGTGTATTGAATGTCCATGATGATTAGAATTTACAAATGAAACAGGTTGAAAATTATATATTAAATGAGACCCAATTCAACTTTCAATCCGTATTGTATCAGAGTTTTGAATCTAGGCTTTAATGTAAGGCTCTAGGAATCCTGGTGAATGGGACAAACATGACAATATGTAACAAAAAATTAATTGCAAACGTTAAGCGGAAAACATTAAGCAAAGACTTCCATTCACGACAACCACAATAAAGCTCAGGATCTTAATTAGTCTTCTTCTTATATCAATATAGTCGGTTATATCCGGTAATACTGTTATGAAAGCCGTGTCTTTCATGGATTTTGCGCACCAAATATTGGTATTGACTATTTCGGTAATTAGTCACATATTTTAATAATTGCCATGGTCGTTGAATTTAACGAGGTCGTCTTCAGTATGCTGTGTAATACAATCAATGACACCGTTGCTAGGGTAAATATCTGTTTGATTTGATTGGCGTTAGGGTGATGTAAAGGTTTAACGAATTGTTCAGAAATGTTGATGACATTTTCATATTCAATGAGGGCTATAGTTTATTGGTTTCATCTTGCATACAACCTGTTATTTGTCTGTGTAGACCTACATCATTCGATAGGTCATGTGTTTTCGCCACATCAACTGATATTGAAATAACATTTATTTATTTATTTATTTATTTATTTATTTATTTATTTATTTATTTATTTATTTATTCGTTTGTTTGTTAATTTGTTTATTTGGTTTTTTCTTTTTTATGAATTTATTTAGTATACGTTCGTTTAATCTGACATCTAAAGGGCAAAGTGCGATAATTAGATGGATGCAAACCGTTCGCATCAATCAGAACGATGAACAATAAAACAAAGCTACATACAAAAAAACACCAAAGCTTCGCAAAGCGATGAAATGTCTTCCAAACTATTGAGATGTCAGAGACAGCTAAACGAATAGTGAATGCTGAAATTTAAAAGCACTACAACTTGGAAAAAGATAAACATCAAAACGATAAATTTTAAAGAGTCATCGTCCTTGATAAAAAAAAGTTTATTTGAATACGCTGCCGCGGTGATTAGGAATTCTAAATAAATGTGACGACATGAGACTTTAAAGTTAAACGTACTGGTAATGTCCGAACAGTACATTCAGCCATTTGAAATAATGTTTTATTATATGCATTATGTGGTGGAGGTACGTCCAATCAAATATAATTTTCTGAACGATGCAACTTACTCAGACAGCAACAGAAGATTGGTATTTTGCATGTTATATCGTTTGTAAATGTGCAACAATAAAAAAGCAATCGCATGCTTCATACTCGTCTTCTACGTGAGTCATCGCTTTCCAAGTTATTTCTATTCGACCATTTTTCTCCTGTAGGCCTATACCGTGGCTATTCAAATATATCAGTAAAAATCATCAGCTATCATCGTCAAATTTCTATTTATTTCATTGCCCTCTATACTTATTCATTAATGTTTAGCGTCATCAGTTTGTCGTCCTACTACTTCCTCGTAAATTATAATACTGGCAATTTCAACTTTCCAGCATATTTGCAAGATTCAAAATAGCGTAGATTAAGAGTTGCCTTGGTATAAATTTTCTAGCGAGTGTCTTGCTCTAAGGTTTAGGAGAATTCGAATGGTTTATTTAAATTAGAGCAATACACAATATCTTGAATGAATCCACTGAATGTGCCGATAAGCAACGGACAATTTATCGACAGACGCGTCTTCACTTGTAGCCATTTAGGTGATAGTTACTGTCAATGCCATCTGGGGTAATAAACCTTTATTGGTGCTATATGACTGCCACCCAAACACCGCTACACTTTTCCTACCATACCTTACCCTCATTTCATTGATACCCATTACAATATACCTGTCTTCCAGACAAGGTAGAATTATATCATTTAAGACCCAAATGGGATCAAGGATAGAACACCAATTACACGCGTTTTTGAAACACTTTTGAACGCGCCAAGATGTTCAGAAATTTAAGACTACGTGTTCAAATATAAATGTAATGCAAATAAAATGTAAATTTTTGCACACACGTGTGCAGAGTTTAAACACTTCGTGTTCATCAGCCATTATATGGAACACCATGGTGTTCCATGACTAGAAATACGTTGCACGTTAGATGTGTTTACAGATTGAACGCATTTACGCATTAAAGGCTAGTATGCAAATTGAACACCTTTAACCCAGGCGTTCGGGGTGTTCAAGCCTTGAAATAACAAAACAGACAAGTGATATTCAGTCAACTTATTTTACTCTAAAATACCCTAACGGTGTCTCGGGTAACATACAAGCATTCTGTGTAAAATGGACAAATAAATACGACCACTCTGTTGAGTTGGTCACGGGCAAATCATCAACAGTGTTAACACATTTCCTCTAAAAACATAATAAAAGGAACATTCACATAAACACGTAAAACCTTTCACAAAATATAGCAGCATAGAAAACTACTGACAAAAAAGGTTTTACTTACATATTGTGGATCAATGTTTATGTTCATACTTGTCAAACACGTACAAGAAGAATATGATTTTAAAAAGCTCAAAATTTGGCTTACTAATGGTGTTGAAAACATGTAATATATTATTAAAAATCATACACCTTTTTAGCTCGGATTGTTTCTTGAAGCCATATTTTCTTGTATAAAAAGACATTAATATCAAAAAAGATGGTAAAGGATTCTCTGATGTATATGATACAGAGTTTTCTACTCTACAGTGAATACAACTTGTCAACTTGTTAAAGTGTTACAGTGAGGCACCATGTGCAGTAATTGGGTAAAGTGGGTCCTTGGCAGTGTAAAGCTCATCTCCTTGTCCGAACAAAATCCCTCATAAACAAAAGGGATGTTTATTTTGAATATTTTCCATAATAAACTCTGAAACATTTCTTCTTCTCAGAAATCAAAAACAAATTAACTAATTTTGACTTCGTTTCATTTGTTTCGTTCTCTGTGTATACAAGCGTTTGCTGTTGAACAGCTGTAAATTTCAGTCCTTACTGAAGTTCACTTGTAAAAGTGCAAGGGAACTACCTTCTGAAACCAATGGCAAGAAACTAAATACTAGCCATTCCCACACCAATCCAGGAATACAATAAGCGACCTAGAGGCCGATAAAACTCGCTGTGTTATGTAGAGAATCTTTGATAGCTAACTTCAGGATGGCCCAAGCGAAATGGCAAAAGAGCTGCAAAAATACACAATTCAAGATTTCATCATCATTTGAACATATCAAATTCAGATGAAAAATTGTCTCAGAAATACAAAGTTGCATTTTCGTGTACGTCCGTGTACATTTGCCGGACCGGACGGCAAAGCAGTAGTAAATGTAATTTAACCATAGTAAAGTAACATAAACACCTAAAGACTGTTAATTGTTTCACAGTATTGTAAAATTCCCGTATTGTTGAGTTTTTGAACACTTGAAGGAGATGGTTGTTAACACACCGTGTTCATGTTGAGAACATCAGAGTTTATAATATCTAACATGGTGTTAACACTATGGACACTATAGTTGTTCAAATTTGAACAGCGACATCTACATTTCGAACGCGTAATTTTCATAATGATAGCATGTATTGTGTTTTTCCAAAACACTCGGATCTGCTGTGGTTTCTTGAGAAGTGGATTTATTTATGTTTGAATGGTGATTTTGCGATATACGAGACTATGTTTTGCGAGATTTGGCAAACACTACATTATAAAAGATTTTAAACAGACGTTTGCGTTCGATTTCCGGACGTATATTTCGTTGGCACTAATTTGCAACATAATGTAGCTCTGTCAAGGTAATGCCAACACATTGAAATAATTGGGCAATTAATACACAGTAATCATTTAAGCTTTCACTCTTGGTCTGTAAAACAAGGACGCCAAGGGCAACAAATCAAAAAACAGGGATGACCAAGATAATGTGCCATTTATCTTTACCGTGAGCAATATTTAATTGTTTTTGATGTTTTTCATTTAAATCAATCAGTATCCCAGTGGCATATAAACTTCCTGAAAGTTTGGTTGACTTGGAAATGTGTATTGCTGTCAGGTTTCTTGCAACATTAATGTTCTTGCAAAATTAATGTTGGTGTCTTTTGCTATACTTTAAGCTGTTTGTGTCCCTATGTTAAGCAGACAGGGAAAACAGGGTCTGGAACTATACCTACTACAGTTTACGCTGTCGATCACTTTATTATAATGATAACCACAAAGGAGATTCAATATAACCTTAAATTAGCGATCATTAGCGCCACCTCACGGGTTGAGTTTTCGCTACACTGTTTGTGGAGGATACGCTCGGCAACAAAAATGTGAACATATCCAAACTGTTATGTATTTTTTGGCCTTTCGAAGGGGATTAAGACAATTAACTTTTGTGTATTTTTTCCCTTTAACACTCTAATGGTTCACAAACAGCGACGCTTAATTCAAGATGTTAAGATCAAAAATGTTTTAGAAAAGTATATGATTGATTGTTTGTTTGTTTGTTTGTTTGTTTGTTTGTTTGTTTGCCCTTCGCTTAACGTCGTGCTTTGGTCAGTCGTGAAAGTGATATAAATAATGATAGCTACCGGCAAAGAATGGTGTCTGTGAATTCTAAATCGTCTGAGAAACAGTACGATATGATGAAGGCAAACTTGAATGATACCAAAACAACTTCATTATGTTGCCGTCATTCTTTCACTCATAAGGCAGTTCCACCTGGCTTAGGTGAAGAACATACACATCGGCAAAACTTTTAAAACATATTTTAGTATAAGTACAAGTACTTATGTTTTCGGTTTAAACGATATCTGTGATATGTTTCTCATATATCTGGTATTGTTTCAATCATATGGAACAAATCTAAAGTAACGGGATTCCTATAAAGCAGGTACCTAGGCGTTTCACAAAGTAAATTTAGAAGGTAGGATCATATATAGTAGTCTCCCTCCTATACAGTCTATGGTAGAATAGTGTCGTATACTTTGTGTAGGTTCATCACATAGTCTGCAATCTCAGCCAGAAGTCTCGTTGAACACGAATGCTTCATTGTTATAGCCACCCATAATCGCCAAATGATGAGTGTCTTCCTTCTTCACTTCACGATTAACCTTATGACAAATGAAGAAAAACATGTAGTTAGACTGTCACTAAACGCAATTATTTCCGTAAATATCACCAGATGTTTGATTAAAAACTTCTCAAACATGGTGCATATGACAATAGCATATGAATCAAGGAGCTTCCTTAAAAATACTGAAAATGAAAATTCGACCAGGTAGGTTGCATATTGATCAGGAAGTTCAAGATTTTGAGAGTTCAAATAACAATCTTCTAACTCAATTGGCCCTGCTTAAAAAGAAAGTGCAGATACTGAAACATTTAAGGACCAGCTACTATTGGCAATCGTACCTCAACAATGGAACAAGTCGGTCGAGTTTCCGGGAAACTTCGCTTTCTTTTTTTCCTTCTGCACAGGGCGTCTTTCTGAATCTGCAATCGCTCAGTATCTTCGACCTCAAAGTCGTGTACAGCCTGCTTGTGATCTTCGTCCGATTCAAAGTATCGAGCCCTAAGGACAATAAGCAGCTGCAAATGTCGAAGAGAACAATAAAAACTTACAAGTTTATTGAAGCACTGCAAATAAAGGCAGATTACCTTATCTAGTTATGTACATACAAATAATAGTTATTTCTTTTTTTTTTTGGTTTATTTGCTTTTATGATTTTTTCTATTTCAATGTTCGTATATTCATTCAATATGTACGATAATTCCTACCTCTTTGTAAACTGTTTCAAATACGGGCCTTATGCAAACGATCATCACACTCACCTCTTGATTTGCGGCAAAGTATCCAAGAAAAACGAAAGACCCCTTTAAAACAAACATGAATGAACAATTAGCTTCGTTGTATAAATTAGATTATGTTATCAATGGTATGGAGTCATAGTGTCGATAATGGATGATGCATAGGTGGGTAGACGAAAGTTTAAATAACTAAATTTTGAACTAATGTCTTGAATGTACATTTCACATCTGTATTCCTTGGATTTTCAGGATAATTATGCATCGTTAACTTTAAATCTGTCGAGCTTGAATATGATACATAAGTGAACATCATTGTAATGAAATCTTTCTTAGGCAAAACGGTAGTAGTAGTTGCTTTCTTCAAAAATCTTGAACATGCCTGCAAAGCTTGGGGCACCAGATTTCCATCTGCGATGCTTCAATTAAGTGATTGTGAACTTTACATATTATTGGCCATTAAGACTGTTGAAATATGATCTTTGGGAAGTGTTCTTTGTAGCTCAGCGTATAACGGCCAATTATTGATCCACGAAACGTATACGAAATGCTCTTTATCTCGGTTTACTATGCGCTACTTGAATAATTATGTCAGATCTTACCTCGACTAAAATAAAACTTGCTAAGAAATAGACCGGGTATAGATTGCCATCCGTCATTACCGCGATAACATTGACACATCGTCCAAAGATAAATACGCCTTGGAGAAGTATTGAAATAATTATCTTGTCCCTAAATGAATACCACACAATAGTAATGTATTTAAATCTACCATTCATTGCATATGTTAAATCATACTTGAACTTCAGATCTAAAATTCTTTTACAAGTCTACTGCATTGAAGTATTAAGTTTATAGCGTGTAATGTAAAAAATGCAATTAGGAGAAGAACAGTTAAAGGTGACAAGAATCGATCTTTATACACTTCAAGCAATCTATTTCATACCGTAATAACTGCTCTTCTGGTCCATAAATTGCCTCCGCCAACTTAATGAACATCTTGTAGTCACACCAGTACATGAAACAGGTAACCTAAATTGACAATAACAGTAGAAATAGTAATGTCACGTTAGTCTTCGACGACGCTAATGTCTTATACGTTGACCATGAGAAATGTTCATAATGATTTACTCACAAAATCTGTTGTCAATGATTCAGACGTTTCTCTCAAAATGACTATGTCTCTGACTTTATTCATATAAGGTAGACTTGTTCGGCCACTTTTGCTTTACCAATCTCTAAAAAGCATCTTTAAGGTTAATACCCTTATCATCATTCTCGTATCTTATCTTCCAAACAATCGCAAACTGTAATGTTGAGGGGAATAATTGACCACAGAGATTGCATCAACCAGAAACATTGTGTGAAAATGAGGTCTGTACCAAGCAAAACAACTTTCGTCGGGCACGAAGCACCATTCTTGACATCAGATGATTGAATAGTTCATGATCACCTGTCTATTCATCAATAAGATCATAAGTTTCCTTTTATAAACTAACTTCATTTTTGAATTTAGCTATTGCTTTTAGCATGACTGTAATGTCGTAAAATATTTTCGTAATATTTAGACAAGATTTACACTGGCCCTTAAAGCTGTCGTTAAACTTTAATTTGTATTATGTTAAGGATATAGAGCTTTACATCGTTCACAAAATACTTATCCTGGAAAGCTACTCACCACTCCAGTCAGTGACGTTATTGTTAATGTGAAGATATAATCAGATGAAGGATTGACGACAAGACAACTGTAGGGAAATAAAATGATTTTCTACAAGCATCTCGTATTTAATGATAGCAATAGGATATGTCTCCGTCTCTCATTCTATGACCCTGTCTCTGTCTGTCTCTCTCCCTCTACGGCGTGCCGATTGTTTCAAAATTATTTTTAGATATTTGTGAGGATCCAGAACAAAAGTCACTAGGGTTAAAAAACGAAGGGGTTCATCCAAGATAAAAAAAGTTGCTAGGGGTAAATAAAAAGGGAGAGGGTACTGTAGTAGACAGAGAAAAAAATCGCCGGGATTAATAAAAAGGGGATACATCTAGCAAAATCTGGGATTTTGAAAAAACGAAGGGGGGTAACATTCAGAGACCCTCTCCCTTTTTATTAACCCCTAGCGATTGGGTTTTTTTTATCTTGGATGACCCCAACCCCCTTCGTTTTTTTACCCAAGTGACTTTTGTTCTGGATCCTTACAAATATTTAAAATAATTTTAAAACAATCGGCGCTCCCTACTCCTTTCCCTCCTACCTCCCTCCCTTCACATGACGACTTAGATACTTATAAATGTTAAGTGTAAACTCAGGATGGTCAACCTTTCAGGAAACGTGTTTCTTGGAGATTGATTTTACGTTAAATTTATTGTAAATCACCAGTATAAAACATAAGTTACCTGTTCACTTCTCGGTTAGTGGGAAACCTTGATTCCACAAAAGCAAAGGCAACACCTGGCAGTACCCAACCACAAACGAAGTAAGAGATTCTGCAAGGTTATGAATGATTATTTTATACGTATATCACTGATTAGAAATGTGAAACAATTAACACATATTTTAATCTCTTCCTCGTATTGAAATTTGTTTTCGTATATTGAGGACATTTTAGACATATTTTCTACTGACTTGCGTACTTCAAAGCCTTTAAAATTATTTTCACATGAAGTGAGTGCATCATTCGAGTAATCTAAACAGAAAAGTTTATATGCCTAATTTTAAGTGCAGTAATACTAAACGTCTTTGGAGTCCTTTTTAGTCTTGTGCACTTTTTCAAAGAAAACGCAAGAAGTACATTCTCTTCAAATTCAATAATAACAATGAAATCAATGTCTACAAAGTAAATGCTGATTATAAACGGACGTTAACTGTTATCCAATCATAAACAAAACATACTTAAAGATTCCTGGATCAAAAATTACCTTGCCACTGTACTTCGGTATACGTAATAGTTGAGACGGATAAAAAGTTGGACACTCATGTTCATCATCCAGGAAGCATTGCTTAACAATGCAAAGTGACTGAAAACCGCCACAAATCGGCATATATTCTGCAAGAAGACAACAAATCTAATGAAAATTTTATCAATCAACAATGACTTCCTCATGCTCATCTTATTCGCCCGAACACGAAATGTTTGATCATAGGAATGAAGACAGAATTTGATAATATTGTTTCCTTGAGTGTTCTAATTAAAGCAGCTCGGGAGCGGCCTTATGTGTTCGTCTATCCCATATATTTTTCAGTGCTTTTGAAAAATGTACGAGTCATATTCTTAAGTTTATTCATCAACGTACCAACTGATCGAAGATCAAGAGTATTACCTCGTTCTGTCTGTTGGTAAGGTTGGCGTCTATTGCAATTAAGACTGGATAGAAACCAAGTGACACCATAGCCTGGCATAGGACCACATAAAAGTCCGATGTCAGCCTGGAATATAAATACATACTTTGGCTTGATTCATGTTTGTGGCTGTTGTCGTTAACATCACACAGGGAAACGATGAATCCTCTACGGTGCAAGTATTTTATGTGGTAGAGGCATGTATGCATTAAATAGGGTATGGGTGAACAGACATTGATTTCTGCCATTGGCGTTTGGAAACAGCGCAGAATGTACATTCATCCCCTTTTATGCCCTTTGATTTGAGGGTAATGTTTAAGAAAAGGCTAACTGTGAGGTGAAAGTTAAATCGCCGAGTGGCTCATCAATTGTTTTCATTGTTTAGTGGCTAATGTTTGTCATAGGTAAGAAATCAATTGTGAATAGTAAGAATGTTAGAGTTGCAAAATTTCTGTCCGGTTCGTTTGAGACAGAATTTTCAAACGAATGTGAAACACCCATCTCAGCCCCTTAGGGTGTTTAATTATTCAATACTTAAGACGATTGCAGTTATCATACTTCATTATGGAAAACACCATCGTCATCAATAACTCTCTTTGATAAACAGCATCCCCTTCGAAAAACATGGTCAACATCCACTCAAATATAATGCTACACAAAAATGATTATACAAATAAAATATTCTTCTCAATACTCTTGTATTATTTATTATTAATAACTCGACGAAGCATTATTCAAGATAACAATACGCCATTCCACTTTGGTCAATTTTCATTTACATTCACTTTAATTTGTGTCGTCTGCCAACAATACAGGTCCGACTTTTCATATCGTGGCCGCATGTTCGTTAAAGGCATCATGGGCCAGTGGCTAGAGCAGTGGACTCACGATCAAAGGATGATGAGTTCGAGCCCCGGCATGGCTGTGGTGTTGTGTCCTTGGGCAAGGCACTTTATTCCTCATTGCTTCTCCCCACCCAGGAGTGATGGGTACCTGGTAGGACAGAGGTTGTTATGTGTGCGTTTAGCTCTGCTGCGCTTATTGGCTGCACATGTGAGCTGTTGTCTGCTCCCCAGGGAGTTGAATGGTATCATATTAGGTCCAGTGACCTGGGGTAATAATAATTGTAAAGCGCCTTGATCACATCTACTTGTGGATATGTGCGCTATATAAGAACCAAATATTATTATTATTATTATTAAATAATACGCGCTGCTTGTGCGCGGGGACAGTAAAGGACCAATGAGCATTCGTCAAACGAGAGTGTGGGAACCAATTGACCCCACACTGCTTTTCACATTTTCGGCATACTGGGAACGTGAGAATGGTTACTCTCGCAAGTTTTGTCACCCTACAAAGTTACACCTTCGCATTAGTTTAATGCTCACACACACACATACACATACATACATACATACATACATACATACCTACCTACCTACCTACCTACCTACCTACC
>LD349472.1:162799-204321 GCA_001465055.1 Ptychodera flava
TGACGTTGTTTGAGTGTACCAGCTGAGGGGCGAATAACTCTATAGGTTAAGTAATATCCATCCGCCGACCCAAGAATTTACTTGTTCGACGAAGTTACCAACGTGTATAATTGGGAACATATGTAATAATGACAGAACTCCATGACCTTGCCCTGACGTTTGTGTGGTGCGGAAGTTATTTTTACGAGTGATACGGTGTGCGGGGTAACGGCCGACTCCATCATACTGCCTGATGTCACACCCTCAGAAGCAAAATTCTATGTTTCACGATTCAGTATGATATCGCAATAGGAAAATTTTATCAACATTGTGTTGTATTGTATATTGTTTCTTCGACATTCTAGTTTCCGTTGTGTATTTCTTTTAATGTTGCATCTCAATGTTAACTCGTGCCTGTAGTTATACAAATTACCCTTTGTATGAAATTCAGTTGTTTTACTTTCGCTGAATGCCCAAATCTGAAAACGTTCTTCTTTTTGCTTCTCTCAAAACTTTAACAGTGTTTAGTCCAACAAAATATCATTTCATACACTTTCAATCACACGTTTCCATACGACTGAGGATCTATTTGAAAGCCATTTTTGCAAAGATTTTGGAACACCAATGCTTGGTCTCTATTTCCGTTTTACGCTAAGCCAGCGTGATTTTCTTGCTAGTAAGATTTACGAACAGGCTTTATTTATTATAACGTTGACGGCAAACCAAGAGATGGTCACAAGAAGACGCACAAAGTCCGCCATCCAAATGCCTACTCGCTCTTTACTATTGTTCTTCGAGGCCAAACGAGCTCAATTACTACCCGACAAAACGCGAGGATTATTTTTAAGGTTAATAGCGATCATGCATTTTATGATTATAAATAACACGTGTTTCAAACTTTCTTTTAAAAAAATGTACTTTGTCATATTCTCAACTCAGAGGGAACGGACGTATTATTTCAAAAATGGGGTCATTTTCTATTTCGAAATTGGCCCATGTCATAATCTTCCAAATTGGCACACAGAATAGTAATATTTCACGCTCAAAATACATTAGCGTTCTGGGACGCAAGTGATCAAGCTGACGTTTCTTTGTTTGGACACTTACAATGTTGGCGCCATGAAATACCAGCACAGTATCGATAACATGATCTCGCTCATTTACACATTTGAAAGAATTACCCAGTAACTTATTTTTCTCATGAAGGTATTCTGCGTACTACCCCCATGTTCTATTGTGTTTCAACCAATCATAATATTGAGCCGTTGTCATTATTTTAATTTATTCATGGCGTGGGTTTGAAACAAATGAATTGTAGCAAGCCACGCACGGGCATGTGATAATTTCTACTTTTGTAATCTTTTCTAGCGTCGGTAAATCAAAGTATTGTCTTATTATATTCTTTATGGCGTCGGCATCCGACATAGCCAAGATACTGTATAAATAGACACACTAACTCA
This sequence comes from Ptychodera flava, assembly GCA_001465055.1. Classification (NCBI taxonomy): domain Eukaryota; kingdom Metazoa; phylum Hemichordata; class Enteropneusta; family Ptychoderidae; genus Ptychodera; species Ptychodera flava. The sequence goes on from LD349472.1 coordinate 164,239, forward strand.
GAGGAAAAAGGAGAACTGGAGGACCGATAACCACGGTCACTCTCTTGTGGAGTGACCGAGACAGGACATTCACTCAGAAAAGAGAACTCAAGGACCGATAACAACGGTCACTCTCTTGTGAAGTGACCGAGACAGGACATTCATTCAGAAACTAGAACTTTCACCGAAACTATAACTTTGGACCACGATCACTCTCTAGTGGAGTGACCGAAACCAGGAACTAGGACCAACTAAGACTTATGTATCAGCGGCTGTGCCTGTAGGCCCAGTTATGGTTCCGTATTCAATAAATAAGTTCCAGTTATACATCAGCACTCGTCGTCAGATCCAGCTTCTTTCCTTTATGTTACGAGAGCACCATGACAATAGTATATGTTTACTTACGGCGCGTGGATATCATTATAAAGGTAGTTCATAAACGCGAAATGGTTTAAAACACCCGCTCTTGTATTTTGTTTCGATCATTTAGTTTTTGCTTAGTCATCACAGGCAAAGTTCGATTATTCAAGGAAAAGAATCAAAATATATTGCAGGATGTGTACACCTTCTAATATGTCAAGCAAAGACATTATTTTTTCTTTCTTTATTACCCTTTAGCGTTAAATGACTCAAGAAAAAGTAAACGAGCGATACCTAAAATACATAAGTGAATGTCTTGAGTAAGTTACATATATCTTGCAAAAATAAAGATTACATTCACACATAATTAATGTATCCCTCACATTATTCTACACTGAGTTTGGAATATACTCACTGCGTTTAGACCGCTTCACCACTCGTCTTTGATGCGACGTGATACACGGTAACGTAATAAATACACTCGTCTTTCCTTCCTTGGCTAAACGAAGGCAGATATTCGAGAATAACGTGAAAGTTTAATGTTACTTACCTTCCACCTGAACAACCAGAATATCGCACAAGCAGAGAACCCATAACAAAAACTCTTTACGGCGGAGATACCGACCCCGCTTTTTCACCATCGCTGTACGAGTAGTGCTATCAACTGAATGCAAGAGTTCTCATTTAGTTTTCTGTGAGCTATCGCATCATAAATAATAAACAATCCACGCACGTTAATTAATTGTTTTGACAAAAGTTATTGATTTGAAAGTTATTGATGTGAAGCGAGCCGTACCTCATATTCACTTATTGCATTCATGAAGGTAGCTTGAGAACAATAAGAGTACATCTTGAATGCTTTGCTATTATCGTGGAATTCTAAGGGTCGGTTTGTGTTTTCTATGATACACCATCGTGAGGACATGTCTCAGAGAACGGCGATCTGTGATCGATAACGTGGGCGTCACAGTAAGAACTAAATAATTCAGTTACAAGGCGCCGTTTTAGCTCATTTGCTCACACACATGGGCTTATGTCGCAGCGATGTCTGTGTGTCTGTCCGTCTGTGCGTCTGTCTGAGGGCCCGATATTTCAAAATCAGCTCATCAGATCAGAATCAAATCGTATACATATAATTTTTTTGAGAATGGCTAAAACTAATTAGATTTTAGTGGAACCAGGCACACAATGAGAACGGCTGCACAGAATTTGATGACACTTGCTGCAAATGTTGATCACACAATGCTTTATCGGCCATAAAAGATGTTAAGATGTAACGTGAAAGTTTTTTGGTAAATTGCATATTTGATGAACGTTAGCTTTACTAGTTAGGGATATATCTAAAATGCCTCAGTGAAAATTGACGAAACTAGGAATGTGCATCGAAGATACTTTGATTAAACATCACTGAAAGTCATTAGGAATGTTTATTTCGGCCAATTCCTAATTTGCATATTACATGAACCTTTCTAATTTGAGTCATACATCTTGATTGACTTGACCAAAGTTAGCAAACATGCTATGTGCATTTATGATACCAATTCAAAACAACATTGAGAGTCATTTTGCACGAGACGGGAACATATATTTACGAAATGGCTGCAAAGAGTCATTCCGACAGCTTCATGTGACGTCTTATTTCAAATATTGTTATCAATGGCGAAAGATCTTCAATTTACAGAAATGCCTTACAGTAAACAATATAGAATACAAAATTCATTTGAAAATTGAAAAGTAACAGTTTGCCCAAGAGCGTGACTATACAATTACGAGTTATATCAATGTTTGTCTGATCGTTTACATAATGTATAAGTTTGATACTGCCTAGCAACTTTGTCTACGCATATATATTGGCAAACGGGTTGAATGTAAAGAAGCAAACTAACACATTTTCAAGTATGGAAAATTTTCCATTAACGTGTCCGTTCGGTTTATGCCGCTATAACTTGTCGAACAGCTGAAATCAACCATCATGCAGCCATCAATTAATATACGTACGCGTGTTGTTCTTCCCTACACATTTCGACAGGCTATACAACCAAGAGGTTCACGGGGTCAAAAAGCGTGATATTTGCATCTTTCTCCGTGCACAATATTAGTTTCACACTGTTCTAACGAGCAAGCGTGATCAGATCTGAAGTACATTCTTGCCGTCAAGCTCTGCCGCTCTTGCGCATCAATAATCTATTGTGCTCACTTAGCAACAAGAATTCTATTATCTGATGTGTTTCATTAGAACAATAAAGGACTGCTACATGAAGGCATTAGGCGACTTGGAAACAGGATGTGGGACTACGTTGAATATCTCTGTAACCATCTGGGCAACCTTGTAGCATTTATAACCATAGGAAAGCAACCGAAGGTTAGTAATACAAACGGAATTTTGTTTTCTCAGAGGCCTTCTTTCTGTGCAAGCAGAAGCAAACTATAAATCCCATTTCCCATCGAGAGGTATGCCATTTTCCATCAAAAGCGTATAACGTGACCTAATTTTCATCTACAATATCAAGTCCCGATAGGAGATTAAATGCAACCAAACTGAATCAAGGTGAATACAGTTCAATTGAATTTTGTGGTGGTGAATTTTATGCATTTTTTTTTCAACACAGCCAGTTCTTCAAACCGCTGCAGATACCGTCTTGACCATATGCTGCATCCTGTCGGTGTTATTCATGGGTATAAGCTTTCTCGTGCTTTGCTTGGCAAGGTACGTGTCTTTTTCTGGAATGCGTATTTTGACTGGAATAGAAAGTTTTGACAATGTGAAGTGCATCCACCGAGAGCTTAGTGTCCCAGTTTACAGTGAATCATCATTATTAGATATGAGCAGATAGTAGATATCAGGACCACGGTATCGATAGAGTCGATGAATAATTTACGATAGGGTCAAGCCTTGATATTTAAACAATAGTAGGTTCGATTTTCTCGGAGAGCTGATATCAAAAAGTCCGTCAATTTTGTGGGCAGATGTTATCTTGGTAGCGTTACCAAATTGCAATTGTCTTAAAATCATGATAAACGAACTTGGATCTCATAAAATTCGCATCATAAAGCTATGTTTCTTATTGCTAATATGGCATCCATTTTGCTAACTTATGTTTCCATGGGAACGAGCTTGTGCCTCAAAATTACATTTTTCTGATATTGATGATAATAAGAATTTAATTTTCATCAATTTTACAGCATAAAGATATTTGACGTTTTTAATTGCAAATGTAAGAGTCAGTTTATGATCACCTGTTATCATGGTAACGGTCTCTACAATCAAAATTAAAATACTCTTCAAATGGTATTTGAACTTACAACAAAACAGTGTTTGAACTAGCCGATCACAAATGTGGTGTTCACTTTATGTTCATGTTTCCATGGCAACCGCTTGAGTCATCAAAGTTGACATTTTCTTGAGACAATAAAAATAATGTGAAAAATGTTAATCCCAACCAAAAAAGGTATATCAATTTGTTGATTAAAAAATTAGTATCTACTTTTTGAATTCGTATGACATTTTGGCTATCAAAATTGCAAAATATTTCCTATCTCACCTGAAATTGGAAAATTATATAGGGAAAGCGTCATGCTTTTTTTCAAACAGCACAGAGGGGGTCGCTTGATTTTTTTTAAAATTTCCATTCTATCAAAGGGCCTTCATTCAGTGTACAAAACATTCTGGAAACACAGGTGATTCAAAATATGTTGATAGTAGTCCATGTTAGACATTTACTTTAATATTATTTCAATTTAGACGGTGATCAAACAATCGCCATAGTTTTTTCCAGTAAAACGATCATATAAAGAATAATAACATAAAAACATCATCGTTCATGCAAAAATCCAACGTGAGGAAACAAACGAACACGAACGGTCCAAGCAATAAACCGCACAACAGCCAGACCACAACGTAACGATTCAAGCGTCTCTTTTTGATGAACAATGACAACCATCAAACTAAACATGAGGGAAAACAAAGCCATTCGAGCGACCGATGAAGGAACTCCACTTTGTATCCGAAACACCGTTAAGACGAATCAACTCATTTATTAAACCGGTTTTACCAGACCAAGATCAAATGACCAAGGTCAAAGCCCTAAACATTCACCGTTGTCTCGCCATGTTTCCCGTTATCATGGTACCTAATTATCGACTCTGTATATCGTGTGTCACTATCAGAGGTAGTACCGATGTGTAAAGTAAAGCCATCATTTCCTGCAAGATGAGGTAGATGCACATTAGATCTGAACGTTGCATTTTATTCTGTGCTTGCAGGCTGACGTCAGACTTCTATATCGTATTGTCTCATGTCATTCTATCCCTGAGCATCTTTCCAGTCTTGGTTCTTATTGACACACGCCTGAACATAGCCGAGCATAAGGTAATTCAATGCAAGTCAATAAGGCCTCCCATATTTGGGGCCATTTTCATCGATATGTTGCAAAAATCTACAAATTCGCGAAAGCCGGGTCATCATTTTTTATGCTAGTCTCATTGTATGGGATTTGTTGCACCACTCATAATGTACAAACCATTTATATATCCTTATGATACTATTCTTTTGGTCTACCACTAGAGGCTCATTTTGATGCTTTTAGAGTAAATGAAATTTTCACGGGTTTAGTTTGTGTATATCGGAAATTTTATTTCTCCAATTAAGATGACACCGGAATTGCGGCCTTTTTACTTCACAATAAGTAAATATTGGATCATATGTTTCTCTAGTGCCAAAATAAGCACTGCGACCTCTGACTCCAATTTTTGATTTGGGAAGAGAATGGTTGAAAATTTGGTTGTGGAAGGTTAACATTAGCAGAGATAGTACCTTTAGACCATGTGCGTTCGCATGAGTCGCGAAGACCCATCGCACCCACCATCGGCAATTCATAGTTCGCCGACGGAATGTAAATTTTGGAAACAAAGAAACAATGGAGTAGCATTCAGGCGAAACGCTCAGCCCGATTGAACTTTATTCATCATTTAATAACACAAGGTTACGTTTAGGCGACATTACTAAGCGTACACTTATCATCGATCTTCGCCACATTTATGTCGCTTACTATTAATTTTATTTCGGCCAAAGGAAACCTGTCGGCTGATGACACTCTTCAGTCACGGTGTGTTACTCAGTAATGCTCTCTGGTTGATGAATTTAAGTTCCCTATTCTTCCTACGACTAACTTACTATGTATATCGTCATGGACGTGCAAGGTAATTGCCCTCTTTTATTTTTCGTAATGTACTTTTGTGATTTTGTTTCATTGCCATCTCTGGACAACTTGACGTATCCAAACATGTGAAATGATTATGTCAGTAAAACGCAATCGCATGTCATATTGATCGGTGGGAAACATTTGACATCAGTTCTTAGCATACACATACTGCTTGTAATCTGCTCTTTGCGTTCAAAAAGAATATGGAAACTGTACCCCTGTATTGAAATTGAGAACTTATCCTTTTGCAGCGTTCACATTTTGTGACCCAAGAAAATAAATTTTGATTACAGATTTTTCTACGTCCTGAGCGGATGGGTTATACCATGGGCACCAAACTTACTTCTTAATTACTGGTTTCAAGGGCCTCCAGAACAGAAAAGGTATTGCTCTAATGTCAGAAAATGTGTATAAGAATCAATAACAATTTCTGGTGCAATACAGGAAATAACGGCCATTCGTGACAGAAGACTTACAAACTTTTTCGCCGAAAGAAGCTTATTTCAGGCCTAGATAATTTATGTAATGTCAAAGTAATAACGTCCTTACTAATATACAAACTTTACTGGAACCAGATAAGTTCACGACATCCGTCTTCACCCCATTTCGTTCGTCAAGCTAGATGCTTTTTCTGGTATAACTAAAAAGAAAATCATGAAATAGAGTCATGTTTAATGATATAGAAATATGGTGTAATATAACCAGCGGATTTCCTTGAGTCGTTTTTGAATAGCGTGTTAATGTTTCTGAATGGCACACGTCTCTGAAGTCATTTGCGGTAATCAGTATCGTCAATATCCACATTATCTTAACTGTTAAAAGTGTCCATGCCATGTTTTCATGACTTATTTCATTCCTCCAACAGTTGCCTAACCACGTATCCCTCCCGTCTCTTCGTTTTCATCGATGTAGCGGCGTTGCTAGTAGCGTTGGTATGTGTCTGACTACCGTCACAGAAACATTTTGCTTCTTCTCATCAAATTGCTTGCCATAGGCCTTGATTAAAAAGTGCTACCCTAAAGGACTGTGAATCATCCCCAAAACAGACTGTTTCCCGAGGCAAAAAACCGAGGGAAACAGTCCGTTTTGGGGGATGACTCGCACAGGCCCGAGGGGTTAAAGATGTATGCTGTTGCCCTCATGGCCAGTCAATATTTAAATAATAACACATGAGAGCGAGGGCAAGATCACGATTTATTGCCTGCCCAACGGATGGTGGTCATGATCGAAATATTGATGATGCCCGAGCCGTAGGCGAGGGCATCACAATATTTCGATCATGACCACCAGCCCGAGGGCAGGCAAAAAATCGTGATCTTGCCCTAGCTCTCATGTGTTATTATTTTTATTACACCGAACAAACTTCTTCGAGTACAGTTCGCCTTTCTGCATGAGTCCGGACCTCAGCGTAAAATGTTGTCAGTGCCAAGTCTAGGGTTGCCGCTGAAAGTTTGCCGATCTCCTCGGTCGCGTATCCAAATTTGTTGCTTGCATAGTCGCTGAACACAGAAATTGCATTCCTTGTTGCCATTTTCGTTCGTTTGCTGTTTACTTGCATCAAAATATCGTCTAACTGTGCCGGTGACAGCTCTGCATGACGTTTCGCAGCGATAGTAGCAAGTAGAAGCGAACGACAATTTGTTACGCGCAGAAAGGATGCGCAGTAAGTAAAATGACGTCATCCATGTAATATCAAATGCAGAGGGCATCATCAAGTTCGCAGAGGGCATCATCACGTTCGCAGAGGGCATCATCACGTTCTTTTACATGTCACGTGAGTCGTGTTTAACCAATGGCAGTGCACGCTGAATGAGTGAGGTGTAATAATTAAATAATAACACATGAGAGCGAGGGCAATATCACGATTTATTGCCTGCCCAAGGGATGGTGGTCATGATCGAAATACTGATGATGCCCTACGGCTCGGGCATCATCAGTATTTCGATCATGACCACCATCCCTTGAGCAGGCAATAAATCGTGATATTGCCCTCGCTCTCATGTGTTATTATTTTTATTACACCGAACAAGCAAACATGCAAAGAAACAAAAACACAAAGACTTCTTTGAGTACAGTTCGCCTTCTGAGTCCGGACCTCAGCGTAAAATGTTGTCAGTGCCGAGTCTAGGGTTGCCGCTAAAGTTTGCCGATCTCCTCGGTGCCGCATCCAAATTTGTTGCTTGCATAGTCGCTGAACACAGAAATTGCATTCCTTGTTGCCATTTTCGTTCGTTTGCTGTTTACTTGCATCAAAATATTGTCTAACTGTGCCGGTGACAGCTCTGCATGACATTTCGCAGCCATAAGTTGCCAACTGCAAATTACAACAAGCGAACGACAATTTGTTTTGCGCAGAAAGGATGCGCAGTAAGTAAATTACGTCATCCATGTAATATCAAATGCAGAGGGCATCATCAAGTTCGCAGAGGGCATCATCACGTTCTTTTACATGTCACGTGAGTCGTGTTTAACCAATGGCAGTGCACGCTGAATGAGTGAGGTGTAATAATTATTTTATAACACATCTCATCCGCAGTCATGCATAAGAATGTACCATACACGAAACTTGTCGCTCGTAATATGTCGGAGTGGTTCGGCAAGAATAAGTTTTTCCAAACAGGATAACAATACTTCTGCAAAACTTTCAATGCACCTTTGATTATCGTTTTCATCTGTTTCAAATCCTTGTTGGAAACCTGAGCATTCAGTTCTTCTTCAGAAAGTAGGATAAACCTAGAAATTTCTGGACTGTAGTTTTGATTGGCTGCAGACGACATCTTTGTTTAACATTCCGGTCCGCGCATGCGCCAATATCGCTTTTGAATTCAGCGGGCATCATTTTTTTGGAAATGATGCCGGGCAGGCAACAGTTCCAACAAATGATGCCTGATGATGTTGTTTACGTGGATCAGCACAAAAAGAACGCATCCCACGTGATTATCAATTGGCAAATTAGAACACAGACAGCGGATGACGTGTGTTATAATAGCTGTTGATTTTATAACTTTTAATAATGGTCATGCGATTAGCCGGGTACTATTTTCTGGACAGACATTGCAAGTTATTAGAGTCCGACCTTCGACCTATGTGGGTGGAGTTTGACAGTTTAATCTCGCGAAATTGAAGTGATATCATTAACAAAATAGTCCACCAAGTCCCTTAAATTTACAGAAAGCAGTCATCACTCCTATCTTTATTTGACACACATCCAAGGTTTTGCACTTCTGATATTTTTGTCTACATTGCAGGTAACAATACTGTTGTATCGTACAGATTACACATTATTGACTCAACTGATCAAAGTTCTAAAAGGGCCAGAAGAGAAGATACTATGGTATGCCAACATTTCGCTATGATTACTCTTGCGTTTACATTTACATCCAGTCGGCGTTTATGTGTATTTTTAAACTAACATAATGAAAAGTTTTTTCTAGTTATCTGTGTGATTCTCGATAGAATCTTTGTTGCGGTTGAGTACATTTTTGGCTTGATTCAAACGGACATAATTTCACTGACAAGTCTTTTAATGTACTGATTTTGTTTTAGTTTTTATTTTATCATTTTTATCATTACACTAATATTCTAATCTTGTTACTCTTTCCATTCAAGTGAGAAGCTGGAATCGGCCATTTTACTTCATTTTATATTTATCTTGACGAGAGTCATGAATGTTGTTGTAGGAATGACAGACAACTCGATATATTCCACCTATGTCTTAGCATGCTGTATTTTCTTAGAGGTGAGAACATACCTTTGAAATTAGCTGTTACAGGCAAAAGTCTTATAACTTATTAAACTAATTCGACAAATGCCAACCCCAGTTACATGAGGATCAAACGAGCATCTTTCGAGCAGTCATTCCCCATGATGCTTTAAAACGCCTCCCCTATATTATGATAATGTTGGCGTAGTGTGTTGATTACTGGAAAAGCAATCTTGCTCTGAAGGCAAATAACATCTGTTTCGGCGAAGGACAACTCTATTGATTACGAGTTTAGCAATACATATTTAGCTCTCCTTATAATATAACACTTTCAGCCTATTACATAAGAAGTGTGACATAATTTATTTATTTATGTATTTGTTTATTTTTTATTTTTTTATTTGTTTATTTTTTGCTTGCTTACCTTCATTTTTTTAAAGATCTATATGCCTTTGTATGTGTGATTATTTATTTAATCATTTCATTGTTACATTGTTTTCTATATTCCAGGGTGGTATGATTTTTCTCGGTTTTGTGCTCACCAACGAAGAGGTAAGCAATTTGCTGTTCAATATATTTACGCAATAGAAAAATGTTGCTGACAGTCAGCAATTTTCTTCTTTTGACGCTATAAAAGTGCTTCTCAAATTACGAGAGAATTCAGCTATACTATTGCAATCAAAAGCAGTAAATTCTTAAATATATGGAACAGAGTTAAAAATAATATTCCATCATGCGTTCGATGTATCGGCCAACTGGAAGTTACCTGGAGCACAAGGTGTTTTTATCCTTCAATATTTGTTTGTCTTTCAATGAAGTTCTGTATATGTTCAAACTACACTTGCGCCATTTGCATACCTCTGTCGAACCTTGTCGAACAGCACAGTACTGGTTGACAAAAGCCTCTTCTAAATTACCCGCAGCTACTAATTGTCCTGAGGACTCGTTACTTTGACGTCGATGAAGACCGCAAACGAGCATTGGAAGACTTCGAAACCGAGGACAATCAGCGATTGCAGATTCAGAAGGATATGATGAGAAATCTTAAAGATAGAGAGCGCCATCGCTCAGAAAGTCGGTCAGCAGCACCGAAAAGTAAAGCAGAAAGTCGCCAGGTAAATTCAGCAAGATAAATAATTGAGAAGGTGACTCCGTGACTGAAAGCTCTTCATGGCTGAATGGCCCTTCATTTACCTAGTTACAGTCTATATATTGCTTTCTTTATCTTGAATGTCTAGCTTGTATGCGTGTGTTCACAACACACTGGGTTGTAACAGAGTGAATATAAGATCAATTCTAAAAAACTCATTACTGACTATTATTTTGAAGAGATCACGTGCTCATTATCGACCAAGCTTGTCAGTAATGGCTTTCAAGTACCATAAATAGAAATGCATAAAAAGGGACGGTACCATTTACCTTTAAGTTAGCTTCATGATTTAAGTCCATCACACATGTAAAGGCTTTCACTTTTCTGCACTCGCTGTTTCTTTGGTGCGGAGAAAGTTGTGTCTGTGTATTATGTGAGCAAACTATCTCAATTATTCGCACCAGACTGGTGACTTATTAAATCATTTTTTTTCTGAAATGTCTTCTTGTTTTACCCTCTTCTATTACAAGGTAACGACAAGGAACCGGTTAAAGCACGGTACTCTAAGACAGCGCGTCGCAGTTCACAATCAGACTGAAAGATTGCAGGAGGACATTTAAATTATATGATATCATATAGAGCAAACATAATGCAAGAGAGTACACTGGTTCTAATTTCTAAACACCTTCAACTGTACTGTCGGAAGTGTGGATCGCGTTTTCAACGAACATAGTCAAGGGTTGACGTGTGTTTAAGTGAATTGCTTTCGTCGACACACTTACTGTTAATGCCCTGTGACATTGTTTTGTGTTGATTACATGCATTCATTCATGTTTAATTGTGCAAAAAAGCAATTTGATCGCTAGCAAGGCAATTAGTGTTTACCGGGTACTTAATAATGTTCAGTAAATATTTTGACAGTTCTTCATTATATCTATTATTCATCAGATAGCTTTCATCAATGGTGAATGTAATGATGTGTGATTAATGTATTTTCTCACTTAGAACGAATTAAGGTAGTATGTGCCTTGAAAGTGAAAGACTTTTAACTTTTGCTCAAATTTTCTGCTTTGAATCCTTTCTCTTTCAAACTCAAGAATAAAAATGGAGGTCACCGTGCAAATTTTTACAATAGAGAAACAAATTTCTCAACAATTGCATATATTTCAAATTCAAAATGGTCGCCATGCCTGTGTTAACTCTACGGAGAAAAACAAAAGTTTCGATTTAAAAAAAAAAGACTTGTCGTTGAAAGTCTTTCTTAATTCAAGTTCTTCAAAATGAGCCCCCACATATAGTAGATTAAAAAAAGAACTGGAAAAGTTTGAGAGTCCTGTCCTCAAAGCGCATTTTACCTTAAGACTTTTTTCAAGCAAACCCTAGCCCACTTTCGATTTATAATTATGTATATTACACTTTCTTCTTTACCTTGTGCTAACAAAATTATTTCATCATAGAAAATTTGCTTTATAAAGTTGTTTCAGTTGTTTCATAGTCAAAGACGAGTTACACTGTTTCTTAACTGGCGATATCGACAAACTACAAAACAAACATCTCCACAAAAAGGCAGTAAACTTTTAACAATCTAGTTAACTAGACATCATCGTGGTTAATTTCAGAACTTCAGTGCGAATATCTATCGCTCCAGTACCTTTATTTTCTCGGTGGGAAGTACTCTCCTGGCTTCTATATAGTGAAAGGCAAATAAATTCTGTCATTGACGTTACTGATCAAAATGAGGTATTTGATATCGTTTCCTTTACTGTCTACCGCTCATGTCGGACGACGGACAAGAGTTGAACGTCCTCACCAAATGCGATATGTCCTTGTCGCAAAAAATACAATGGGTTAGAATGAATAATTTACAGTACAGTTCCCATAACCGTTCTACAGACATGATAATAATGGAATGGTAAATAATTAAGCGCAATATCTACCATTTTCGCATTAGTTCTTTAGCTCATGTCGCGATGTAATAACGAATTTGCCTGTAACTATTTATGTAGGGAAAGTTACACCTTGAGGAAATGATGTATTGGTGAATACGTACTTTAGAAAGAGGCAGTACACCTATTACTCTGCGGAGTATCTCCAGTGTAAAAGTGCTTTTGAAATGTTGTCGCAAGTTCTAAAAATTTGCAGTTAAAAACTTGAAATGTGCATGCAATGCCTATGTAACATTGCAAAACATTCCAACATGTTGAAAATATCAATGAATTTCTAACTTATTATTTTATTCATAATTGTTTTCACTACGACGACGGTAACTTTTATTGTCATTTTTAAAACGCCAGGAGATTAGTATACTTTTCTCCCCTCCAGATTACATTGGAGTAAACAGTATTTAGCCTTTGCAAACACAATGCACGCATATTCCAGTCTCGACTGAAAATCGAGTGGAAACAATAATATTTTAACATTTCTCCAATACAGACTGTGTTGACAGATTAAACATACCAAGCGTTTATATGTGATTTTCGCAATACAACACGAATCTGCAATTTTCCCACTAGAACAATGTCTAAAGTAGATGGAAAATAAGAAAACAAATGCAACCAGTGGAGATTTATGTACAAAACGTTATCGTGTAGTCTCGTTTTGAATAATCGAACGCTGTGTTTAGTTTGCCATATAGAATCCTGGTTTTACTTTTTGAATGTACAATGTTTTACAATTGTCCAATTTAAATTCATAGCAAGGGGTAACATATTTTGTCTCAGAGCTGTTTTTAACCAAACACCCTTAATAAAATAATATAAAACCCACACAAACTTATAAGTGTGGACGACAGACAGATCGGTACATAAGTAGATTCATCAGTACAGTTATGCAATCATTTTCCATCAGAATCATATCTTTTTATGACTTACAGAGTTTGGCAATATTTGAAGAGAACGTTACCTGGACAAACGTGCCGTTTTTGGATTGATGATGTCCACACAATGTGTAATCAGGTGTCAGTTTGTTTATTGAAATAAAAGCGATTTATTCAGTCTGTTAGGATGAGATGTAATGCGTCATTACGGGAAAGGTTCATGAATATTAAAACAGATGGAAGATTAAACTGAAGTTACACAACAGTATAAAGAGCAACTTAAAGGTCACATTACATTCAAAGTAGACTGAAAAACCGTTGTTCGAAGGCGCTGTCTACGCTCCCCCTCTTAAGCGAGAGCGTGGACAGCGCCCTCGAATGACGGATTTTTCTGTCTTCATTCAAATACATATTACATACTTTGCCTGTTTTTTTCACATTCATGTGGAAAGAAAGCATATCAAAACTCATTACGCACATCGTACTGAGAGATTGTGTGACACTCTCCCAAGGGGAGTAGCTGCGCTATAAATACATCATGCAAGCTTGCAGCATGCTATAATAAAATGTCTATGCCTTGAAACTCACTCCTACAGCATACAAATGTTTAGTCGGAGAAAGCATGTTACAATATATGATTGAAACAGTCGACAGCTACCTAATATCCGAAAATTAACATTTTCGTCTCACTTTGAAATAGCCGTTGACGAATGCGTGGTACACGCAGGTGTTAAAGTTGTCACCTCATCGCATCCGAACGGGTGTAAATTGTGAGTTTAATAACCAATACAACATTATTCACCAAAGACCAACGATATCTAGTTTTCCTCTGTCAGTCTAAAGGACCCTAGACTTGCAATTTGAGACGTGTTCAAAGGACTTATCAGGTTTTGATGAAATTATAAGATTATTGTTCTATTCTGCGGTCCATCTTTGCCAAGGGTATTTCAGATATTTGCGTCTGAAGGTATGAGGGTTTGTAATGCAAAAATCCAACGTCTAGCACAGAAAACTATGATAGAGCAGCTGTCACGTCACAAACGCGGATAACATTACAGGCAGCAAGATCCCCTTGTTTCAAATGAGTAATTATGTCAAGGAAGAGCAGTTACCTTCATTCGGCTTTCCGAGTGATAACCATTCTGCGTTCGTTATGTGTCGCCGAATAGTTGGTTTAATACGTAAGTATGCTCTCTTAAAATAGAAATAACAACAACGACCTCTAACGGTTAAGTTGGAGGCAGGGAATATGAGTTATCATGTGTGCCCTTCGCTTTTACAGTTATATAGTCAAACTTTAGTAATTATATCTCTATAATTATATGAATGGATATGAAAAACACAAGAGTAAGGCTCGAGGCTGAATTATCAGAGGGGGCTATTGTTCTTTTGTCAATATATACCTACCATATAACGAGAGGTCAATGAAGTCATGCAAATTTTCGAAGTCATAGTATTTGCTGATATTTAAAACTTCAAGCAGCACAAAATCATAGCTTGGAACAGAACTAACTAGGTTGATGGATTGTTTATAGAGGGATGCTTGTCAGTTGCTAAGTACAACATCAAAGTCAAAGCTATAACCAATATTTAATAATTCAAGTTGGATATAAAAATAAATATTAAGGCTACTTCTACGATTAAGCAATTTGCATCAATTCGACAAAAACATGATTGGAACTAATTTGGGATAATTGGATATGCATATTTTAATTTCTCAAAAGTGTTAGATGCCATATAGCTGAATGTTGCAATATTACAAATTACTCATAAGAACAAGTGTATAACTTAAAAAGAAAAGCAGACGAGCTAACATTTACAGATGAAAACGACCTCGCTTCATCATCCTATTATCCCAAATTAGTTCCAATGGTGTTAAAAGTAGTTAGAAAAAGAAATAAAGCATTCACCAGAATTATCCAACGACACTTATGAAGTCATTTGGACACTTTTTAAGTCACAGATATATTTGAATTCAATATATGTTGGTACAAGGCTTGGACGTGTACAATAATGCTATTAATAACTGACACTTTACAGATCACCTCACATATTTCAAGTTAAACACGATTCCTTTAATTATGTATAAGTAGTTTAATAAAGAGAAAGCGCATATAATCATCATAATTTTCCAGAGACAACTTTCAAGTCATTGGGACACTTTTGAAGTCATGTCGATGTCTATCTGACTGTCACCCAAACACCACATCCCTTTTCTTTTTCCTGCCATACCTGCCTCTCACTTCAGCAATGCTCATTACAACACATATGTCTTCCGGACAGGGTAGCATTAGGTCATTTAAGACCTACATTGCCTCACATTTTAGTCACTCTAGCATACCCCGTCGCCCCCAAGGCGAACGTAATTACTATAGGCAATTACCGTTCTTGCATAAGAGCCCGCCATCATGTTTATTCAATTATACATTGCAAAATTTAATGTTCAAGGATAGAACACCAACTCGCCCTTTTGTAACATTTTGAACGCGTTTAGGTGTTTAGAAATTCAACACTAGGGGTTCAAATATTTCTAACACCAATGTTCTATTTTTGAACACACACTTTGGCAGATTTTGAACACTATGTGGTCATCAGTCATTAAATTCAACCCCATTTTGTTCCATGACTGAACAAACGTTGCAAAGGAAATGTGTTCAGAATTTGAACGGATTTTTTATCAAAGGGCTGTAACACTTTTTGAACGTATGGATGCCGCACAACGGAGGTGTATAAAAGGCTGGAACACACTATATGTACTTCTTGAGCACCTTTGTTTCAGACGTTCAGGGGGTGTTCAAGCCTTGAAATACCAAAAAAGACTAGTGATATCCAGTAAAATTACTTATTCTAAATTCTTCAAGGGACACAACAGTGAAGGCAAAAGACACGTTGAAGGCAAACTTGAAGGCAAACTTGAATGATACCAAAACAACTTCATTATGTTGCCGTCATGCTTGCACTCATAAGGCAGTTTCACCTGGCTCAGGTGAAGAACGCTCACATCGGCAAAATTTTAAAACATATTTTAGTATTATGAAAGATAGAACGTATTCGTTTTACACGGTACCTGTGATATATTTCTCATTTATCTGGTATGGCTTCAATCACAGGGAACAAAACTAAAGTTATGCGATTCTTATGAAATTGGTACCTATGTCGTTCTCGAAATAAATTTAAAGATGGGATCATAGACATTTGTCTCGCTCCTGCAGAGTATGGTCGAACAGTGTCGTATACTCAGTGTAGCTTCGTCACATAGGATGTTAACTCAGTCTGCAGTCTCGTTGAACACTAATGCTTCATCGTTATTGCCACCAACATTCGTAATCCATAATTCATAATTGATGAATATTTTCCTTCTGCACTTCAACATTGACCTAATGAAAAACGAAGAAAGGCAAGCGTTAAGACTGTGATGAACGCAATTATCACTTTATAAGACGTCAAACATAACATTCCCCTTAATTACAAAAACTGTTTGATTGCAAAAGAAACTCGGAAATATGATGCTCATAAGCATCTTTGGTGAAGCAACAAATGAACCCCCTTATAAACACAGATAGGCAAGTAACTCATGGCAAGTTTATAAAGAAGTTCAAGAATTTTAGAGTTCAAATAACAATCTTCTACCTAAATTAGCCGACTTTAGAAAGAACGTGCAGATACTGAAACATTAGAAGACCCGCGACTATTGGCAATCGTACCTCTACAAATGCAGTCTGTCGAGTTTCCGGGAAACTTCGCTTTCTGTTCCTCTTTCTGCGCAGGGCGTCTTTCTGAATCTGCAATCGCTCAGCATCTTCTACCTCAAAGTCGTTTACAGCCTGCTTGTGATCTTCGTCCGATTCAAAGTACCGAGCCCTAAGGACAGTTAACAGCTGCAAATATCGAAGAGAAAGATACAGACTTGCCTACTATCGAAAAATGGGTCGTGGCGCTTTGTATAGTATTACAAGGCCTACAAAAGTATTGATATGCAAGAATAGTTTATTGAAACACTGCAGATAAAGGCAGATTCGGTTATTTATTAATGAATACATATATGTATTATTTATTTGTTTCTTTGTGTGCCTGCTTATAATTTCTAGATTTTGCATATTTATTCAACAAATGCTTATCCTCCTTTTTGTAAACTACTTCAAACACAGACTAAATGACTTAATGCAAATGTCAGACTCACCTCCTGATTTGTGGCAAAGTATCCAAGGAAAACGAAAGACCCCTTTAAAACAAACGTGAATTAACATATCAGCTTCAATGCATGAAGTTGATTATGTTATCAATGGTAAGGCTTCTTGGTGTCGCTAATTGATGATGCAAAGTGGAAAGAAGAATGTTTAAACCAACTATATTTTGGTTCAAAAATGACGTATTTCTACATCGTCTACTTTAAGTGAGTCGATCGAGAATTTTATACTAAAGTGAACTCCATTGTAAAGCACCTTTCTATTAGAGACGGTAGTAGTGGTTGCTTTCATCAAAATTCTTGCACATGCCTGCAAACCTAAAGCACGCCAGATTTCCATTCTTCGATACCATATGAAGTCATTATTGGCCATACATGATATTGGCCATTACGATTTTAGAAACATGATCTTTGGGAAATGTTTGGAGTAGATCAGAGTATAACGGTCAAAACTTGATCCGCGAAACCTATCCGAAATACTGGATAGCTCGGGTTACTATGTGCTACTTGACTTTGTCAGAACTTACCTCGAGTAAAATAAGACATGCTAAGAAATAGGCTGGGTATAGATTGTCAGGTGCCATTACTGCGATAACATTGACACATCGCCCAACGATGAATATGCCTTGGAGAAGTACTGAAGTGATTATCTTGTCCCTTAAATAAATGCCACACAATGCGGTGTATTTAGCTCTTTCATTCATTGCATAATGTCACATCAAAGTTGAACACCGTTAAAGTCCTTCACTAGATTATTTCTTTGAAGTATTTTATATAGTGTGTGTCCTAATGCTATTGGACGAAGAAACGTTAAAATATAACTACAAAAGTAAAAAGATAAATAGAATGGATCGTTTTACACTTCAAACAATTTATTTATTACCGTAATAACTGCTCTTCCGGTCCATTTATAACCTTCGCCAACTTAATGAACATCTTGTAATCACACCAGTACATAAAACACGTTACCTAAATTGTCAATAGCAGTAAAAATAGTGCTTTGATGTTTAGTCTTCGACTTCGCCATTGGCCTATACTTTGGCTTTGAGAAACGTACATAACTATTTACCCACAAAATATCTTGCCGGTGATTGACGTGTTTCCCGCAAACTGGCTGTGTCTCTGACTTTTTTTTCAGATAAAGTAGACATGTTCGGCAACTTTTGCTTCAATGATCTCTGAAAATCAGCTTCAAGGTTTATACCTTGATCATCATTTCAGTAGCTTATCTTCCAAACAATTGTAAACTGTATTATCGAGATGAAAATTGATCAGAGAGATCGCATCAACTAGAAACGTTAGGTGAAAATGAGGTTTGAATCTGGCAAAAAGTCTTCCACAGGCACGAAATACGATTTTTGAAATCCGACGGTCAGTTCTTTACTTTTTGTATATTGGATCATAACAACAGTTTTCCTTTGATCAACTAAATTTCAAATTTACATTACCTATTGCCATTTAGCATAGCTCTAAAGTCGTAAAATGTTCTCGTAATTATTTGACAAGATTTACACCAGCCCCAAGCTGGCGTTAAACTATAAGTAGTATTATGTTTTTATTTCAAAAATTTACAATTTAACAGCTCTCACAAAATTCTTATCCTGGAAAGCTACTCACCATTCCAGTCAGTGACGCTAAGGTTAATATATAGGTATAATCAGTTGAAGGATTGACAACCAGACAACTGTTAGGAAACAAAATGATTTCCTTCAATTTATCGTGTGTTTAATGATAGTAATAGAATTTGTCTCTGTACCTCATTTCCTTGTCTCTTTCTTTCTCTTTCGGTTTTTCCCCGTCTCCGTCTCTTCCATCCCTTCCTCACTTCCCCTCCCTTCCTCCCCTCAAATGATGACAATTAGTCATACGCTTAAGACATACATGCATTCAACGGTTAAGTGTAAAGTAAGGAATGTCAATATTTTAGGAAACTGAATTTGCGTAAAATTCATTGTAAATTATCAATACGAAAACATAAGTTACCTGTTCAATTCTCGGTGAGCGGGAAAGTCCGATTTCAAGCTAGCAAAGGCAACACCTGGCAGTACCCAACCGCAAATGATGTAAGAGATTCTGCAAGATGACGAATGATTATTTTTATGCATATATCACAGATGAGAAATATGAAAGGATTATTGAACATTTTATTCATTTGCTCTCACTGAAAATATATGTTTCGTGTGTTAAGGATATTTTAAAGACTCTGACTGAATTACTTTTTTTCCTAACTTGTGTTCTTCACAGCCTTTAACATAAATGTATCATGCATATAGAAAACGTATCATTCGAGTAACCTATATAGAAAGGTTTTTACAACGAATTTAAAGTGCGGTAATACTTGCGACTTCAGAGTCCCTTCTGATCTGTACACCTTTTCAAGGACAGCAAAATAAGTGCAACATCAATGACAAAAGCAATCGCTAGAAAAGTAAATGTTGATCATAAACGGACATAAACTGTTACAAAACCATAAACAATACACAAGTAAAGACTCCTGAATCAAAAATCACCTTGCCACTGTACTTCGGTATACGTAATGCTTTAAACGGATGAAAAGTTGAATACTCATGTTCATCATCCAGGAAGTATTGCTTAACAGAGCAAAATGACTGAAGGCCGCCACAATTCGGCATGTATTCTGCAGGAAAACATAAAATGTACTGAAAATGATTTCATCATGTTTATCGTATCACCAGATCAAAGAAAAGTTTAATCATACGAACGAGGACAGAATTTGACAATAGTTTTTAACTACAGTGTTCTCATTACAGGAGCTCGAGAGTGGCTTCAGAGATGTCTGTTTATGTTCGTCTGTCCGAAATATTTTTGAGTGCAACAGCATATCAGAAACTTCAGACAGGTCAAATTGATTCATCAACGTACAGAATGATTGCAGATCAAGAGTATTACCTCGTTTTCTCTGTTGATAAGGTTTGCTTCAATTGCAATTAAGACTGGATAGAAACCAAGTGACAGCATAGCCTGGCATAGGACCACATAAAAGTCTGATGTCAGCCTGGAATATCAAAACATACTAGGGCTTGATGCAAACTCATGGCTTCTTTCATTAGCATCACTAAAGAAAAAAATGAATTATCTATGGCTCAAGCACTTTTATGTAGTATAGGAATTTATGCATTCCTAATGAGTAGGCAAAGTACAGCCCTTCAGAAACAGTATATTCATGCTTCTTACTTTCTGGGTATTGTTTAAGAGGGGGCTGACTGTTAGGTGTAAACTAAATCGCCGAGTTGTTCATAACAAATTATCTTCATGAGACCAAATAGAAAAAAAATAAATTGTGTTCACTGGCCAGTGTTTATTATAGGTTGCTAAGATACTCCGATACAGACGTAATATTTCATTAACTGTTGTAAGAAAACAATTGTGAAAAGTAGGAATGATAGAGTTGCGAAATTTCTGTCCGGTCCGTTTAAGACGGACTTCCCCAAACCAATGTGAAACATTCATCTCAGCCCATTGGGGTGAAATTATTTTTCTCGCATCTCTTCAATACTTGAGTACATTACAATTACCATAATTCATTGTAGAAAACGCCATTGTCATCAATAACTTTCTTTGATTTATCGCATTCCTCTTTGAAAAATATTCGTCCTATTCCACACAAATAATGTCATACGAAACATGATTGCACAAATGAAAATTTTCTTCTCAATGCACTAACAGCATTTATTATCAATAATTTGACGAGGTATTAATCAAAACAGCAATACGCCATCGCAATTTTCAAGTATATTGCCATCAACGGGGAGTGCACAGACCCCTTTACTTTCATTTGTGTCGTCTGCCCGTGATAGAGGTCTGGTTTTTATTTCTTTAGTGACCCTCCGTTAAATAATACGCACTGCTTGGGCGAGGGAACAGTAAAGGACCAATGGGCTTTCGTCAAACGAGAGTGTGATAACAGATCGATCCCACAATGCTTCTCAGACTCCCGGCGTACTGGCGACGTGAGAATGGTTACTCTTGCAAGTTTTCATAGCGTACAAAGTTATACCTTCACATCACTTTAATGTTCAGATACATACATACATACATACATACATACATACATACATACATACATACATACATACATACATACATACATACATACGTACACGTATGCACGCACGCACGCACGCACGCACATCCACCCAACACACATCCATCCATACATACATACATACATATACATATGCATACGTATGCACAAACACTACTATGCACGTACGTAGAACACTTGAACTGACAACAAAATGCAGTAAATGCAATATTACACTGATTTCTTAATTTTTGCACCTCCTCGGGAAAATTTAGTCACGTTCTTAACTTTCACTCTGTTTGTTGAAATTCCTATAAAATCGAGAAGCCTTTAAAGACAAGTGTGCTTACCTTGCCATAAATACAACGAGGATGCTCGTTATAATGAGTAACAGGGATAAAGCGCAGCAAATCGTCAAAACGATGTTAGCGGCGGTTTTGAGAAAAGGCTGTAAAATAATCGCAATCATACCAATCTATAATCCAATGACATTAGATCAGAATTCGTAAGACAATAGTTGTAAACATAGACACAAAACAGCACAGAACAGACATTAAATAGACGGTACACAAACAAAGTCATATACATGAAAGAAAGATATATGGACCTCTGGCCAAAAGACCAAGAAGTGATGTCAGGTGTTTCGAAAATAGTAAGCGCATCCTGCCCCTCATGTTGCACCCGCCATATATCAATCTGTAAGTCAGATATGTAGTGGTCACTAACTAACTAACTAACTAACTGTAAATTAATGGGTCGAGATGAGAGGTTTCGAATATCTTTGTGGATTGAATTTCTCATCTAATACATAAATTATTGTTGAATATTGGTTTAAATACATCCAGCATTAAAATTTATATCTGCTGTCCATGGCTATTGCATTTCTGACAACACTCAGTCTGACGCAGTGAGTGAATCGATAGGCGTATCCTCCTTGAACAGCAAACAAATGTACATTTTTGTCTTGTAATTTTCGGCCGCATCCTTGTGTCAGAACACAGAAAACGTATAATACTTCAAAGCCCTGATTACAGAACTGTTAGCTGCAATATTTCAAACTCATACCGTTATTCATATACTGCTTTATTATTTAAAAAATGCAGGCTGCAGGATTTTATTAACAAAAAGAAGCGCACAGCAAAATATGTTTCATTATTAATTGGATATACAAACCTTAGGTTCCTTGCCCATGATTGTTATAACAGCAAAGTTTGCCACGTGGTTGCATTTGCACTCAACATACTCCCAAACCTCATGGACACCAATTTTACTGACACTGCATCCATAATTACTCCACAACCTGTAGGAAGACATTAAGATTTCGGTAGTGTCCACTTTCGGCTAACAAATCACCTTTTTTGTAAAGCCCTTCCCTTCCCTTTCCTTTTTAGTCTTCCTTACGAACCTTATAGCCAGTGTGAACGTACTTAGTACACGATGACAACAAGTATTTTCTATGCAGTGATGAATATAGTCACACATTTTCCTATTCTCGGCATTCTGCGTGTCACATTGGTTGCTGTGTACCACTGTGCACTTCTATACTATTTTCCCTTACTTTCTGTAGTCTAAAGGTAAATTTGAAGATATATGTCACCATTTACTCCTTTGGATGATATCTTAGATCTCATGGGTCTTAAGATTATTCCTTGGAATGTTATGTTATGTTTCATGGGGAAAAAGGTTATGTCAACATAATATCTTAAATTTACAACATTATGTCGACAGTTTTGGTTTTTAAAATATGGTCCTGGCAATATTGGCTGCAAGGCAATCGTTACGATAATATCGAAAGGGATACAAAAAGATATACATTCTTATTCCTGATTGCATAAAGGTCATAGTGGCAAGGTCCTGTGTGAAGTACTTGCGTACTAGTGCGTTATATCTTTCCTAAATCTGAAAATTGCTTACCAGTATGTACAGACGATAGTAAACAGTTCTATTTGGTATCATGTACATACTGATAGGAAACAGCTAGTTGGTAAATGCATCTATCAACAAATATTTATAGGGGTTCAAAGTACAATGTATTGGTATTGTAGGAATCTATACAAATAAGAGTTGGTCGTACCCATACATAGCTTCAAGAGACATTGATGAACAGGTCGGAGAATATCCTTCCTGCAAAGCAAAGAAGATGAAATTGTTTAAACGTTCCTGGTAAAAGGCCGATAATTGATAAGTAATTATAAATTCAGATAATTCAAGCGATATCTTTTAGTTTCTGAGAAATAGACGTATTGTAACACAGCACCACAAGTCTCACCTGTTTTAAGTAGAATCTCATCTGGACATCCACATCAATATTCTGACGCGTTTTAGGATATACTGAAAACGAAATAACAGGTGTGTTCACCCGCTTTATTCTCGGCACTGCAGTGATTGAGTTTACCCATTGTCGTCTTTGCGGTCTGTAAATACAGGTTAGGGTTACAGAAGTAATAAAAGACGGAGGAAATTTACAAGTGTACATTTTGTTAAAAATAGATAAAGCTTTGAGTTTAATTATTTTCTAATGTTTTGATTTTATTTAATTTGATGTATTCATTTTGTATTTAAGTTACAAGAATAAGAAATATCGTTAAGTCCAGCATGGATAACTCAGAAATCCCGAAGAATTGTTTCCACTTTAGACCAAAATAATCAACGAAGGGAGGATCCAAAATGAAAGTGTTTTAACCCTTTCACCCCCATTTCCCTGTATACAGGTCCAACTTTACCATAGAAAACAATGGATTTGGGACAAACCATGGTGGTGAAAGGGTTAAGAAGCAGCTTCGTTAAAATTTTCTCACCTTGTTGTGACAGTGTCCGCTGGTAAAATGTCTCCCGGATTTCGATAGATGTAGCATACCATTACCAACGGCATCTCTATCCATTGTAAAAAAGATAACCTCTACTTAATGTTCAATGGTAAGCCTTCAGTATATATGTCTTTACAATGCGTTTTGAGGCACCAGAACGTTTTCAGCTTCAATTTGCATTTGTGATCGACGGAAGGAAGTTCGTGATTATAATCAAAGGCACTCTGTTTAAGCCGATCGAAGCAGAGATTGTCTATACCAAACATTTGCCTAAAATAGTATTTTAGGCAAGCATTTCAAATGTCAGCCGTGTTTGTATAGTTTCCACAAAAAGTTGATTCCACTTTGACAGTTAACAGAGGCAATAGATCAGACTTCTTCATGAAGTGCTAAAAGTTTGTTTTCACAGCGACATTATTCCTTAAACAGGAAAATTGTTTTCCATCATTTAATCAACCTTTTGTACCTGTAGACGTAGACACGTTTATCTTTTCCAGTGTTGCCTTGGGTATCTGTAGGTAACTATCTTGACGGTCTGAGCTGTTCCGTTTCAGTAAACGCTTTTTCGTCGATACAGTGTTTGAGGTAAAATCAATGATGAAGTCGTCGAGGGATTTTACAAAAACACCTCTTAAATCTGCAAAATAAAATATTTGCACAGTGGGAGGTGACCGGGCTAAGAAAACTACTACTTCTAAAGCTAAGATCTCGACATGTCAACGCACGTGGGTAAGCCAACAATATGTTTGATTGATCAAACTGATTCTTCTGATGTGCAGCGTGCACGGTAGGTTATATCTGCATTGTCGTTTGTCACTATTCACAGACACTTAGGGATTGCATTTGTATTATTCAATCATAATGGTGAGAGTCAGCCAACCGAATGGATAACAGCTTCCGAGACGCTGCACATAGCCGATTCCATTACATAAGAGCCTTCTACTTACCAAATGCACCACTTGAGAAGATCACGTCCTGTCTTGATATTATCATGAAGTCATACAATGTGTCACCGAATGATTCTAGAGAAGAAAACAGCTTCAACACTCCCTTGTTTGGTCCGTGTTCCTTTAATGAAATGGTCAAATACAAGCAGAATGACGCGCCTGGCGCACACATTCATGTCAATTGCTACTTCAGTACTTTTACGATGAAAAACCTCAACAATCCCCAATTTTCGGTGAATAAAAAAATAATAATCCAATGTCCTTTATATCTCTACGATTTTCGTCTCCACATTTCCGATAAGCTAACATATGGGATCAACAAAATTGTATGGTATTAGACACGCAAGTTTCACATACGTGTACAAAATTCCAAAATAAAACAATTATCTCACCTTATGCACTTGTGCCCATGAACCTTCAAATTTTACTGCGAAGAGTCGATCAATATGTTCTATGAAACGCTGTGAACGAAATATTGACACAAAAATTATTCTTGGATATGCAACTATTAAAATGCAGCTGTTGGAAGTTTCGTTAACTTGTGTGAGTAATGCAGGGTTGGAGAAAACCATATGTAGACAATTACATTTTATTCAGTAAATCACATTTCAGAGGTTGTTCACTTTGAGAGATCTCTTATGCAAAAGTAAGCACCTGTGATTGAAATAGGTAAAAAAGTTCATTTACCGATATCGTTTCCTTTGAGCAGGGGACATGGAAGAATAATGTATACCTAATCAAACCAAATGAAAAACTTAGACTACATACTTGAAAAGTCGTACTTAGTTCCAAATGAACTCTTAAGCAGGCCATACGTGAAGTTCATTCACTCGGCTATGTTTGTCACTTCAACCTAACATAAGCTTTCGTAGGAGTCAAGCTCGGCAATTTTCCAATTTGAAAGCCTGTTTAGTATACATCTATACAAAACAATGTTGCAAAAATATATTCCGTACACTCTTTTCAAGGTGCCTGATACAGACACTTAGTCGACATCTCATACTGTACTTTCAGATATAACTAATTACCTGAATGTACTTGTTTGTGACGTTTAGGACAGACCTTCCTAATTCCTGAGACGATACAGTCGCCGCTATGTTTAGCATGAGGTCACTCTCGAGCAATAAATCGCCTCCATAGGTTATATTGAGATGTTCGGTGACATCGGTTAGGGAATCCAGAGCTATTACTGCCTCAACCATGCCAGTTATGTTAGTTATCTGTGCGTGAACAACGAAATGTTTTGAGACTGCCGTTGCATCGTTTAAATGTCATGGGAAATGTTCTGGAACACGTTTTGCTGGCATTTATATCAGTAAATATTCCTATCTGCTTCGTTACAAATGATCTCATGTACTATTTAGTAATCATTTTCATTAGGTTCAGCGGGCTTTCCTTTAAGTGCTCTATATTGCATTATAAAGGAACAAATCTTGAAAACTGTTTGTCCCTATTGAACATGTTAGAATTCTATATGAAATTACTTTCTACGTTCTGTGTCTCTGTTGTATATTAATATCAAGTTGGTTTCAGACATTTCTTTGGACTCATTGAATGTTGTTTTTGTTTTCATTGATTTTTGCTTTGTTTTTGTTTTCCACGTCTCTTTCAAATAGGTCTAATAAGGTGATCCATGTAAATGTATTTTGAATCAAATCTTTGGAAAATGTGTTTTTTTGCGATACCCTATCAGATGACAAGAACTTCAGAAATGTAGTTTCAAGTCGAGTCTAAGTTCCGACAGAAAATGCGACACACCGTCAAAGCAAATAAAATTATTAATGCTATCGTTCTCACCTTCTCTGCTAGCTCAAGTAATTCCCTCGTCTTGCAATCGATTGTATCAATCTCGTCCCATTTTCCATTGACATTACAAAACCGTCTCATCAATCCTTGAAGTGAACAATACATTGAAGTACCCGATGTGAACTGAATGTGCTCACGTGGTATACAACAGGTTAATTACATAGTAGTATGCTTCACAGAACAATCGGATATCTGCCAGATCTTTATAATAGCAGGTTTCATCAACTTTCACACAGTTCCCTCGGAGTTAAATCACTAGTGACAAAATTTCATTCAATATGCAACTGAGCTGTTTATTAACTTGATACTGCTCAATTCATGGGACAATTAGATATCTAGCAGATCAACATCTGTAGCACATTTCATCAAACTCAATACTGTAATTTCGAAGTAATATCACTAATAACAAAGTTCATTAAATATGCAAATGTACCATTCATTAACTTGACCCTGTTCAGTGTTTCACGCGACAATAAAACATTTATCAATATCAATTATTATTCATCAATATCATTCATCAATATCTATAACAGGTTTCGCTATATTTTGTGCCATAATTTTAGAGTTATACCACTTTTACAAAGTTCATTTAATATGCAAATGAACCCTTAATTAACTTAACACTACTAAATGCTTCACAACACAGTCCGATATCTGTCGGATTAGTATCTGTAGCAAATTTTATCAATTTTTTGCAGTTATTTCGGAGTTATATGACTAATTATAAATCTTCATTTAATATGCAGACGAGCTACTTATTAACTTAACGCTGCTCAGTGTTTTACATGACATTTAGATATTTATCTCTTCAATGTTTGTAGCAGGTTTCACCAAATGAAGTGCAATAGTTTCAGAATTATATCACTAATTACAAAGTTCATTAAATATATAAGTATACCCTTTATTAAAGGGACAAAGTCGGCCATTTTCCTTGAATTTTGATTGATACGAGACACTTCTTATATTGTTTGACATGTTGAAAGATACATGAAATCATCGTGGGAATGAATAAATGGTCATGATCATTCTTTTTTGCGATCGTTTCATTTAATTTGTCTAAAACTGGGTCGAATATAGGCACGGTTACCCATTCATTCAGTATCGTTTAACATGTCAAACATTATAAGTAGTATCTCGTATCAAACAAATTCGTGAAAATTTGACGACTTTGTCTCTGTAAATAACTAAATACCGCACAAGACAGTCAGATATCTGTTGGATCTGTATCTGCAACAGATTTCATCAAATTTGGTGCAGTTATATCAGAGTTATATGACTAATTACAAATCTTCATTAAATATGTAAATGAGCTATCTATTAGCTTGACACTGCCCAGTACTTAGTACAGTAAGATATCTATCAGATCAATATCTGTAGCAGGTATCATTAAATTTGGTGTAGGACTTTCGGGCTTATATCACTAATTACACAAGTCCATTCAATATGCAAATGAGCAGATAATTAACACGACACTCACAGTATCATCATAGTAGTCTGATATTATCATCTGTGAAAAGTTTAATGAAATTTTGTGCAGTATTTCTTGATATATTTCGACACTATTATTACTGTCTCCATAGGAAACCATTATATGAAAAAAATGATAGTTCATAACTTCATATATATGCTAGCCACACTAAATGAAATATAATCAGTTCTTGCAATTACCATACGGTACCTATCTACTTAATCTGATTGAATTCGTTAAGGCGATTTGAGTTATCGTGTAAACAGACAGACACACGCACACACACACACGGACAGACAGACATAGCTACGACATTAGCTCACATTTCTGAACGTGTGAGCTAACTGCATCCTATTTTTTCATTTAGCGAAAGAATATATGATCGAAAATACATCAAGTTAAGTTCATTGGCAGAAGAAAGCAGGTTTTGAACGTTTTAAGATAATGTGATGAAAATTCGATTTCATACATTTTGCTATCCCGTTTTCTCCCTTACCTAATAACAGGTGACCGCTTACACTCATTCTCCTCGACAAAACGCACTGAACTTTCCATTTTATGTATATTTAAGTCAGTAAATAGCTCCAGCTTTAGACGAGTATGTTTTCGGTATTTTTTCTAGGTTCCCAAAGCCAATTGAAATATGATGACTTCCAGTGTAAATAAAAAAAGTGTCTGTGTAGTCAGTCAACGGTGCTATCATTGCTATCTTCGACATTTCAGGTTTTTGAGAAATTCAACTGTCAATAATAACACCATATATGAACTGAATGTGCTCACGTGGTTTATAACAGGTTCATTACATGAACACTTCACAGAACACTCAGATATCTGCTGGATCATTATATATAGTAGGTTTCATTCATTTTCGCACAGTACCCTCGAAGTTAAATCACTAATAACAAACTTCATTTGATATACAGATGAACTGTTTATTAGCTTGACACTGCTCTATACCCCATGGAATAATAGGATATTTACCAAAACAACATATGTAGCACGTTTCATCAAACGTAATGCAGTAATATAATATTATTCCCAAATACTGGGATTTATGTCCGAGTACATAGTGCAGCGGAGGTATTGTCCGAGACGCGTAGTGAAGCGTACGATGTACGAAGACATAAATCCCGGTATTTTTGGAATAAACTTACTATTATGCACCTTTTTAGTGCACTTTACAAGAAAAATGTCGAAATTAAGGCGTCTTTTGGATGCTCGTCGCGCACTGTACTGAGCAATCGCGAGCAGACTGGGAACGCGTCCGCTAAGTGAGCAGAACGAAATTTCAACCCGCGCTGCGCAGTGCACATGGTAGACATTGAACGCTCAGCAGCAAAATTTCACTCGAATTCACAGGTTTTGGATTGACCATGATGTTATTTCGGAAGTACTGAATGCTAAGAATTAAACGTTTTTGTAAAAAATGTAAAATTTTCTCTTCTTTTTCTCCGTGTTGACGTAAAGGTGTTTCGAGGTCAAAGGTCAAATAACGTCCAATAACATCTAAAGTTATGTACTGCGCGTCAAAGTTATTGGACTCCGCGTCCTCTGATACCGAAACTTGTTGTATGACAAAATCCATAGGTTACAGACGTAGGTGTATAATAATGTGATTTATTGCAGTACAGGGAAATTCTTTTCAGCCACAAGAAAAAGAAATTCCCGAAATAAAGTTGGTAACAGTTACAGCTAATAACAATAAAGCGAGGCAACTACAAAACATTGTCATGTGTGGAATAGTACATGAAGATTCATCACGTGTACAAGTCTTCAAGTAGTTGTTATGCTTAATAAACGGTTGTGTGTCTGCTCTATCGGTTATACAGAACAAATTTATTCTTCATGCTCTCAGTGAGAGTCGTGATGGTGATGATATTTCCAAACATGATGATAATAATGATCTTGGTTGTGGCTGAGACAGTGGGATATACTTCATCTTTAATTTATACGTTATATAAAATGACTTACAGCTACATACGACCTACCTACACTACCACTTGGACAGGATATCCACTTTGAGTAGTGATTTACTGTAGTAAGGTTAAAAAGTCCGTCTTCGCTACCTGAACAGTATTTATCTCTGCCATCTGAAATAATCAGAATGCTATCGCTTTACTGATAAATGAAACAATAACGAACCCCCTCCGGCCCATAATGGACTCAAGCAAACTTTGCACACCATAAAATACGAGGCGAAGCCGAGTACATTATGGAGTGCAAAGTTTGCTTGAGTCCATTATGGGCTTAGAGGAGGATCATCATTGCTATTATTATAGTTTTGGCGGTGCCAGTGAATTTGTAGATGCAACAAACATCTGAGGGGCACAATGCTGGATAATCAAATACATTATCAGGAATAATCTTAGGGTATTACGTCACAAAATACACTGCTATTGACAAGCTATTATAAAATTCAAAATAAAACAATGTCGTAGGCATAGCAGTGTTTTCGATTACATCATTTACATAATTTAAACATGAAAAGCGTTAAGGATGTACGATCGGAAAAATATAAGCGTACTGCGCCGATTTCCGCGCAGAAATGTATCCATAGTTACAACGCGCGCATAGTGACGTTCCGAAAGTTTTTGCGTTGTACAAAATGTCGTCTGCAGGTAAAGGAAAATCGCGCCGAGAAAATGTTCAGCGTGCCCTTAAAACACGCTTCGAGTACGAGAATTCAGCAAAGAGACAAAAAATGCATCATGACCGTAGCCTGTACAACGTAAGTCAGAAGTGTGACGTCTGATTTGCTATACAAGAGGAGGTCGTGGTTACAATCCCAATGATAGTGTCGCTACTATAGTAGACCTACCGGAGAATGGAAAAATGGCCGTCGCATTGTCGATTTGAGTGTACTGGCCGAAAATCTTGACACTTGTGTCAGTTGCGGGCTTGCCTTTACGATTGTCATCGTGTATCGGGGAAACGCCAAGTTCACCGTGGCCTCGGCTCCTGGCTCCACGTAGTGTGTGACAACTTAGCCTGTAGCGAAGTCAACCTAATCCCCACCGATAAGCGTCATGGCAATAAATATTACGTGATTTTTTTGTATGCTGTATTAATATATAGACTCTAAAAAGTAGAAGAACCTGAAAGTCTTTGCTTTGTTCTGTCATTTCCCTCTCATTAAAGTTTGAAGAGCGCCCACGTGCGACGAACCCGGGAGAGCATGGTTTGTCGCCTGAACCTGTAAATCCTAGTTAGATTTTGCAAAATTGTGAAAAATCAAGCTCGGTGACCTACTAAACAAAATGTGGTTTTGAAAAATTCACAAAAAGAGCTATTATTTAGCAAAGTTTGAAAAAATTGACATTAGTAGAAACTATCGATAATTAATAAATTACCCTCTCCCATTCCTAAAATTTGGGGCATATTTGTTGCAATTTTGGTTAAAAAATAAATATCATGACTTTTTAACTCAATTTTAAGGTAAGTAAAATCTTCAAAGTAGCTTAGGTTTATAATTTGTTTATTCTTCTACAGTGTAAACGTGGAAAATGCAATTATGATATAAATATGAAAACGATGACCTGTTTTATTGATTTTTAGTGATTTTGTGAAAAACCGTGAATATTTAATGTCATTTTGTAAAAAAATAAGCGCGATGACCTCATCTTTTTTCCCAGTTTTGGACTATTCACATATGTAGGTATTCAAAAATCCCCATTTGAAAAAATTGACATTACTTTTACTTTTTCCAATCGTACATCCTTAGTTACTAGCATAGTGTATGCACTAAATATCGTTCCCCTTGTCCACTATGTATGTATGCGAGAACTGACTCGCCCTGACGGTTGCATAAGTCCAGTGGATGTCTAAATCAGGTGTTTATTGTGGCATTGCAGAATGAACACAGGATTATAGCGATAATGCGGTGCAAATTTAGCACCCGAATATTCAGAACCTTACCAATGTTTTTGTTGTGTTGGTAATCCGTATCCTCCCATACAATTCGTGTTGGCACACAGAGACCATCCATCTCGAAATGATTATCCCGACACAGACATTGGTAACTGCCAATTGTGTTATGGCATTTTCTTTCCAAACCGCAGTCATTTTGCTCATTTTTGCACTCATCAATATCTGTCGATTAAAGTGTAAATGATCCATTAACTTACGGTAAAATTATGTGATCTTTAAACAGAATAATCATCCTATTCTGTCGTTATTCTTTCTGAAAGAAATTACGTCATTCATACCTGTGCATATTTTCCCCTGATTGGCACCGAAACAGGTACTCGAGTTTGAAAGCGAGGCGGCATTGTCTAATTCCATGCCCGGAGGACACACAAATGTTACTGATGACCTGCTTGATAAGCAAAAAACTCTGCTTTGGCCGGCTTCACTGATACGTAAACTGCATGTATCTCCTTTGTTTGCATCATGCGTAGTAGTTTCGATTTCGTCAGTGGTTGAAGGTGTTATCGTTGATATTCGGTTGGGACCCGCTGGACACTTCGTTGTTACTGGAAAATAGAAGTCCGTTGTTTAAGTACTACATTGATCTGATAATGGAGACCATTAATGTTTCATGAAGAAAGTATTTCATGTGTTTAGGCTTGGCTTAAAGGGACAAAGTTTTGGACTCTCAAATTTGTACGTCTTTCTGATCTACCTCATGTGGAAAGCTCATTTTGAAGCTCTTGGAGTAATTAAAATGCTAAGTCTTATTCTGTCTTATTTTTTTAATTAAATATTTTGTCACAGAGTTCACACAAGAATGGCGTCATTTTGATTTCAAATATCGGTAAATATTTAGTAATTTAGTTTTCTGGTACCAAAATTTAACTTTGACTCCTGATTTCTAACCGTGATTTTAAAGGGAATTTAGAAACCTTGGGGAAAAGCTGAGCCCGAGCGGCGCGGTGTGACGTGGCATGGCGCTAGAGATGTTGCAAGCTCGAGGATTTCATTAGTACCCGCGTTCTCGGCCAGGTGCACAACATAGAAGTTATAAACAAACCAGAGAGGCTTTCCAACACGATCGGGCAATATTTAGCGTTTGTTTGTCACTAGAGCAGCACAAATTGGGCTAATTTCTTCTCTGAACAACATTATACGATTAATGTAAGGGAATGACATCTTATTTGAAGCGTGAAAAAAGGTTAAAAGTTAGCTTTACTGGGGCTTTAATGGTATCTGTGATATTGCCAATAATATGGGGTTATCCAAAATTTCACTTGTGAGTGCAGCTTTGCTGATAGAGTGACATTATAGGGTGCATCATACACGAAGCAAAGGTGAGAGTGTGATGCAGTCCATGACATCATATGACGTCACTTTTAGTAAAATATCGACGTTTCTCGAGAAATATTTGTCGTTAAACTGTTTTCCTTGTTTACAAAAATAAGAATTCATTCAGTTCACATGCTTTTACTATATTAGCTGAACGTTGCGCTGCCAGTCCCAGCTCGCGTCCGGAAAGTAGTTCAGGCTGCAGGCTGATGCAAAATCTGATTATATTTATCACCTTATGTCGGGGAGGGGGTATTTTATGGTAAACATCACAAGTGTAAATAATATTTTCCACATCATATGATAAAGATGTATTTCCCATCAACAGTATCCTCTCTTTTTTTAATACAGTCATTTTAATCTTCACCCATGATTAATTGACTCCGTACTGCTGTTTATGGGCAGTTTGTCTATGAGCTGTAGTGTTGACATTATCAGGGGATGAAGCCAGTCATCAACATGTAGCCATATAACCATATGACCGTCTTTCAGGTCATTAGTATATTGAGAGGTGTACAACACAGTAGAGCTTTCACAACTGTACCTAAATATATTTTACTTACGTTTAAAGACTTCATAGACTTGATTTGCGGACGGACCTCCCTCACCATCATCCTCACAGGCTGTTGAACGACCGTATTTCTTATAGGTCGTCTCTGCGTCGGCACTCGATGCACACTCTCCTCCGTCTTGCAGAGCAAATACTCTAAACCCTCGAGAAAGGGCAGCTTTTCTACACTTTGCGATCGGATCACCACGTTCTGTGTAATTACCATCGAGTAAAGTGTCTTGCCCTTCAAGGGTTTCAATAGCCCTAGGGTTGTCGTCTGCCCAACATCCTAGACTTTTTACAGCAGCTGATAGAAAGGCAAAATACATCTATTACAAAGTGACTTGTGAGTAAAAAATCAAATTATACTGTAATCCATAGTGTGTTTACTAAAATATGAGACACATTAAATACTTAACCGTTACCGCGTATTCGTATTCAGTAATGTATACTGTATTTTGCAATGAAATTAGTTTAGGAACTAAACACGGCGACTGATGCCGTATGTTGTGGGTTCGAACCCGATTGAAAACTAGCCATATTTAGGAATATTGTTGAAACTTCAGCATACATATTACAAGTAAAACTTTCATTTTTACAGTTACAAGACAAATTAAAACAATTCATCAGCATACCAGTTTAGAACCAGTGCGATTGAAGTTATTACACACCAAAAATATGAGTAGATATGAACATTCGAAATAGTTTCCGACTTTTTATGTCTCCGGTAATCCTTAAACGCCATAATGTATAAGACACATACAGGATATATTATAGAACAATTTCTGCAAAAATCGGTCGCTTTCTTTTCTTGTCTCATAGAGATCTTAAACAGACAACTAAGGACGTACTTTATATAAGAGTTCAATGTCAATATGAATGTGTTCGGGAGCAGAAATTCAGAAGTTGGAAGAAGATATTAGGATACTGTCTTTCAAACTCAACATATGACAATAGCTCGGGTTCCTATTTACATCAATATTGGCTCGCCAATGATATCGTCACCATTTGTTTGTAGACTTATTAAAAGCTATGCCATACAGCTGGTGTTTTCGGCCGACACCACTCTCCCCAAATAGCTAATGATTTCTTCAGCCTACCTTTCGCGCACCCAGATTGTTTACATCTGAATATTTGTTTTAAAAACTACAAAGGACATTTTTCTGTGTTACTTTTTGACCATTGTCCTCAGAGGATTTTTGACCAAAAATACTTCCGTGATATTGTATGAGCTTTAGAAACATTCGCTACTCTTTGCATAACTTATTTCACTAGATTTTTCACAAACAAACCGTTTTTGCATTGGCCGCACAAAGACGTAAATAGCAACGTCTGTAAACAAAAAATGAGAGGCAGTGGAATGAAGTAGTTCATTTTCTGCTCTTTGCCGTTAGAGAGTAAATTCAAAAGTCTCTTGGTTTTAGCCCATTTGCTCTTTTCTTTGGACATACAGTCCGTAGCACACTTAAGCTCTTTAAAGAGAAATGCCTGTCAGACAACAATGATGGTCTGAATCTTTTACAATATGTGTAAGAATTTCTTACGAAACATTCGAAGGCATGTGAATTAGCCAGAGAAAATCTTGAATCATCTCACCAGTCCCTGAAAGTCCATTACGATAACAACACCTCAAAACCGAAGTTTGAATGTGGTTAAAAAGTTCCTATTTGCCTTCCGGTTCTTGATAGACTACTCCATGTTCGTTACTTTGGGCTTTATCGAACTGATAAGAAATTAAGTGACTTAAATCACATCTTAATAACACGTGACAGGTGAAAACGAAAATAGT
Organism: Ptychodera flava; assembly: GCA_001465055.1. NCBI lineage: Eukaryota > Metazoa > Hemichordata > Enteropneusta > Ptychoderidae > Ptychodera > Ptychodera flava. The sequence goes on from LD349472.1 coordinate 200,226, forward strand.
AATGCCATATGAATATGCTTAAGCAATATTTAGATAGGAGCAACCATACTGTAACACAACCTGTCAGTGCAGCCAATTCAAACCATTACAAAGGTAGCGATAGTGAAGCTGACTTAAGTGGAAATCTCCAACTTGAAAGCTGGGATCAGTCAAACTACAGAATTCAGAAATCCTGGAAATTCGTGAGTCTAAGTTGGCACACCTCCAGCGTTCACAACGACAAGGGGTAAAAAGAACTGATAAATGAATACGAACACTTGTTCCAAGATGTTCCAACGAAGACAAACATCATTTATCACGACGTTGATATCGGCGACAGTAAATCTTTGAAACAACATCCATACAGACAGAATCCAACGAAGCGAAATATCTAAATGAAAAAGTCACATACCTGCTGGACAATGACTTTATTGAACCAAGTAACAGTGCATACCTATGCGAAAACCTGATCAAAGCTACCGTATGTGTACTGACTACATGAAGGTAAACACTCTCACAAAGAAAGACCTTTTTGCAAATCCCAAGGATTGACAACTGCATCGATCCAGTGCAAAAAGCCAAGTATGTTACAAAATTTGATCTACTGAAGGGGTTCTGGCAAGCCCCCTCTTACGGATCGAACTCGTGAAATATCTGCCTTTGTCACACAAGACGCGGATTGTTCTAGTACAATGTAATGCCATTTGGAATGAGGAACTAGCCAGCCACATCCCAATGGATGATTAACGACTTCATATCGACGATTCAATATCGACGATATTGTCCTGTACAGCGACACCTAGGAGGAACACATCAAACTCATTTGGAAGTTCTTTGAGAGACTGAGCAAAGCAATATTGACTGTGAACCTCGGCAAATCTGAGTTTGGTTGGGCAAGGGTGACTTACCTTGGACATACTGTAAAACAGGGTGAGGCAAAACCTGTTGATGCAATAATTATTGCCATTTAAAGTTTTCCCACACCATATTGCAAGAGCCGACTTATGCGCTTTCTCGGTATGGCTGGTTACTGCAAGAAATTCTGTCCGAATTTCTCCTTCATTACAGAGCCTTTGACTTATTTACTTAGAAAAGTAAAAATTGTTTGGTCAGAACAATGCCAACAGGTATTTGATACACTCAAAGCCATACTTCAAAGTCCTCCAGTCTTTTGTGCACCTGATTTCAGTTTGCCTTTCAAATTAGCTGTAGATGTTTGTGATGTTGATGCTGGTTCTGTTTTATTCCAAGAGGATAGTCGTGGAATAGATCATACTGTTTGCTACTTTTCATACAAATTTAACAAATCCCAGAAAAATTATTCTTCAGTTAAAAAGGAGTGTTTATCTTTGATATCAGGTTTACAGCATTTAAATATATATATATATATATATATATATATATATATATATATATATATATATATATATATATATATATATATATATATTTAAATGCGTTCATTTTGAACTTTATGTAATTCTTCAAATCCGTACCGTATAAATACCGTATAATTTATTGAGACAAGTGCAATACCATATCTCATTCATTGAGACCGGCACACAAATTGCAAACAGAGTTATAACCATGTCGGTGTCACGTAGAACAATTTCGTTTGACAAATCAAAGCGGATTGTTGTTTCCTGTACCAGTTTACCTGCACTACACTGAGTCTGGAGCAAAAGAGAGTACACAACGCCCCTATTAAAAATGCATATTTTAATTTAGCGCTGACTTGGCTGTATATCTGAGAAGATGATTCACCAGCTTCAAAGGGATATGCTAATCCTTTAAAGGATAAAATTTTTACCAAAAAATAACCCGTTTCTGTTTTCATGGACCTAGATGATCACAAAATCCCCCTCTTTTCCTTAATTTGAAGGACAGGCTTCGGTACCGATTTTCTTTGGGAGTACCATCATGTTTTCATTATCCACGCCCCCTAAGGGGGCGGTGAGTGTGAATAGGCAGCAAACAGTGTGTAAGTCAAGGCGTTGACTGATATTTCTACAACCACTCTTATTTGCTGTTTTTTGACAATTACTTTACAATTTCGGTATGGTTTAGGTTTGATATCATTTGATCGTATTCTCGCTTGAAATATTGTCTTTAGATAATATTTTCTACCATCGAGTAGGGTTACAGCGAAGTGGGACGGATCTTGTTAGTTAAGCTCTTTTCGCTTACACAGGTTTGGCGCTCATAGTATGTTTTTCATATCCCAGCTCATAGCCACCTTGCTATAAACGGGGACTTTCAGCAAATAAGAATTACGAACCTTGCCCAAAGTTACCGTACCCTGTCCTTTCGTAAGCCATTGAATGTGATCATACCTCGCAAAGATCCTGATATTAACGTATAATCCACTGTTGTTTCTGGCACACTGTACTTTAGCCAGCAGTTAACATGTTCTGACTTCACATAGGTCCATGCCAGACATCTCGGTGTTTCAAGGCAAGCCGCACAGCAATCTCCATGGGATGACTTATGTGTAGGATTGCCGGGCATATCATAACCGTACATATCAACGTTATCCTCAACAGAACATGACGATATCACTGTAACAATGATAACAATAACAGGAGGATTTAGACTATAACATATAAAGATGTGTTTGGATTGGATGTTATAATGCGCAACATGCTCCTTCCTTCCTTCGCGTTTCGCAGGAATGCGTCACATGACGGAAAAGTAGACATGTCTAGTTCCCACTTGCCTGTAAAAAGTGACATCACAGGGTATGTTTGAAAGAATTTTACCTAGGGAATAAAATTCGAAAAAAAGTGCCAGGTCACGTGACCATTAGAGGGCGACGACCCTTTGACCATTACAAACAGAAAGATTTCCAATTTCGTGAGCGCAGGAACCTGAAGGAACTCATTGACAACAAAGATTTGAGAGCAAACGATGATGTTATGTGGCATGATAAGGACATTTTTGCTTCTTTTCTGGAAGAAATTGACACTACTGTTATCGTTGTGGGGTCACGGTAAACTTCTCTTAGTGTGTTCTTGCAATACCTTCTGGCACTTGAAAAAACAATAATATTGGCATGAGCATGTGGTGTCTTATAAAAACTCTTGCAATCTGGTCTCTATTTCGGGATACAGTGCTCTTTTATTCCTCTGTACCTCAAGCTGTTTGGAGCCAGAAAACGTCACCGTTACCATAAATAGCGACGTATTGATGATGACACAGGCCCCTTGGGGTAATAAACGAGTGAAATACCCCGTCTACATACCCTCAGTACCTATGTGTATGTTCTTATTTATTAAGACACGTTTACTGTACCCAAACCTTGATTCTGTCTGTCTGTCTGTCTGACACTGTCTGCCTGTCTGTCTGACAGTGTCTGTCTGTCTGCGAATGTATGTATGTATGTATGTATGTATGTATGTATGTATGTATGTATGTATGTATGTATGTATGTATGTATGTATGTATGTATGTATGTATGTATGTATGTATCCACCCGTCTATGTATGCAAGCCATGTTAGCTTGTTTTCTCATGTTTTTCCTTTCTACTGTCACATATATACACGTTGTTCACTTTCGATGTCACAGATATGTAACGCATTTCGCAAATTATGAGAATTAAAGCGAATTTAAGTTCGATGAAAAATTACCCCACCCCTAAAATACAAAAATCATGTAGCGACAGAAGAAGATCATTCTGAAACGTCAATTAAAATTATTTTTCTTGGTATGGTTTTTGCTTTGATATGTTGCTTGTTACGTACTAGAATGCCGTGTGAGGTAACAGCATGCAAATAGCTCTTTTCTGTAATTATTATGGGACTGGAAACGGAAAATGTGATGGATCGAATACGACTTCAGTGGCTTCTTAAATTGCTGAGATATTATGTGCGCAGAATCAGACACTGCTGTATTCATAGACTAACTTAACGCATCTCAATAGTACTACATTTTGTGCATCCTACATACGTAATATCCTAGCACTACGTATGCCTACGCGCCAGCTTGCGCACACGTCATACTTACTTGTGTAATTAACGCAGCCATCACACAAGCAGTGATCACGCGTAATACCACACCAATATAATGATGAACAACAAGGAAATGTAGTCGGTTTGCATTCTGCGGGGTTTCCATCCT